>JAYMFT010127463.1:0-13116 GCA_038088735.1 Panulirus argus | reverse complement strand
GTGACGCGAGTAGGGACCACTGTGACATACCCTACTCCCCACCGGCGGGCTGGTGCCCGCTTTGTGCTACTGCACAAAAAACCTTCAAAAAAAAAAAAAAAAAAAAATTGAAATCATTACCAGCTTCTTTTTTCCCTGAGAATTTTGAGGGGTTAATACCCTGAAACCCTGTACAGTATTTAGAGCAGATAATTTAAACATAGAACACGAGTCTTTCTACCCTCGTTCCCTTTTAATGATAAAATTATGTAGTATGATATACAATGATAAAATTTCATTTCCACCTACGATAAATCAAAAGCTTGCTACGCATTTTTTTTCTATGCTCTTTTCATTTCCATAATCATGGGGAAGATTATGACGGTAGTTGGTTTAAAACATTTTCAAAATGATGCTACATATCGTAATTTAAAATCTTGCCTCTTTTTTACATTAATTACGGCAATAATGCAACGAGCGTCTCATTCAGACACTCCAAAAATAAATGTTTCGCACCGAGATTGACTGACTTCACATATTTATTTCACGTTCGTATTGAAAAAGAAGTCAAGACCTTGAACTAAGCGAACCATACTTACGGATTGGTTTAATGTGGTGAATGTGCTTAGATTAAATTATTGGTGATCGTTTTAAACAAAAGTCTGTGCTGATTTTGTAGACTGTGGTACCTTAAACCTGCCTCATCACAAGAAATGAAAGAGGAATTATGGTAGTATTATATTACAACGAGACATGCGAGCTTCGTGTCACCACAGTCACAACTGCACATACAGTGAACGTCATTAGTATACCGAATTATTTAAAAGATAATTGGACCGTTCCTCACCTTCCCTTAATGAATAGGAAGGGACTGAGGTGTTCGTGTATGATCCAGCTCTTTTTTTTTTTTTATTATATACGATGCTTCATCTACCGAGAAATAACATATTATTTAGCAAGATTTGTTTTTCCTAGTCTCCTGGATTGCACACTGTAATGTGACTGTGGCAAGATATCTACTAATTGCTCCACCTATGAAGAATTACCTTGGAACATGCCAAGCTGGCGAAGAACAAAAAAAAAAAAAACTAGTTTTAGTTTTACCAAAAAATGATATTTTCATCATTCACTTCATAATGATCGATGATCGTCCCTCACTCACATTTGGTATTACTATGGAGAGCGGCTTTTCCATGTCGATAGCTGTAGCCACAAAGTCAATCATTGGCAGATACGGATGGATTCGTCAAGAGCCGTATACATAGTGCAAGTGTATGTGGTGTTGCAATTACCTTAAAAAACGACAGGAGAAGGAGAAGGAGCAGCTAGACATGCTTCGGTTGGTGGATGTCTCTCACCTTGACGTTGACGGCTTTTCATGACTCCGGCAGACTCTTGCCGTGCACGCTGGACATGCATAAGAATAATATCACTTCTCCATTTAGCATGCCATTATGTAAACGCGAGAGGCCTGCTGCCTCGGCCTCAGCCGGCTGGGTGGCGGCTCGCTCGCTACCTGTTAGCCGTGGGAGTCCGAACAAAAGCCAACGAAACATAATTGAAAAAGATTCGCCTCACAGACTCATCTCGTTTCCTCTGTGGCGTCCCAGAATATTCTTTATTCTTTTCTTCTTTTATTTCGCTTAGAATTGAGAAAAACTAAATGCCGTTTGTTCGCACAAGTTTGATATGTTTTTAATTGATGAATTACATAAATGTTCAAGGTACGAATGATTGAAAGAGCAGCTGGTGCCTGCTTTGTGTATTCTGTACATTTATGTGCTATATGTATGTACTACTGTCCATATGTATTAATGTATTGAATGCACAATAAACCTTTACAAACAAAGCAAATTCCACATAACCAGAAATCAAGGTAAACTAAGATCTACAGTTTATCTTAAGAATGGACAGTTCATACACAAAACTGATGAGTAAAATTTCTGTAAAATTTACAGAGTACACCAACATATGGATGGTTCAAGCATGAGTAACTTAAAATCCTTTAGTGTCTCATAATTTCATACACTATAATAGTAGCTATAAATGTATCCACGTATGGAAGATTTGTGCAAAACACTGGTAGCTAAACTCTGTTGTGAATCACACTACAGTTCATGTAAACCACTGGCAAATAAACATTTGACCTTGCATTTGGATGGCTCCTTCATAACACAAGTTGCTATATCTTTTCTTTTGTATGAAGAACTCATTAAAACCCCGATGCAGCTAGTTGTATATGGATAGTTCAATCTATGTATATAGTATCCTTAACTCACTGAGAAGCAATCTTTTAATGTTCACAGTTTTGTGTATGATTTTTTTCAAAGAAATTAATAAATAGAATAATCAATAACCCTTCAACTATTACAGATGTATATATATGGAACATGGGTAACCTCTCCCTCTGTCTACATACATATTAGGATTTCTTGCCACAATTCGAAGGCTAAGTTATGGGAATGGGTATAGGATGGACATATGGGAGCTGAATTCCTTCACAGGATTTAACATGTTCAGTTGCTCTTCAGCCATGAGAGAAGGAGGTATTACAGACTTATGCTGATGTTGCTGCCACAGCAAAAATTTCTCTACTTTCCTTTGAGTATGTATTACCTTCATAGAAGTTATTCAAAGAGACGAATATATCATAATGATTAAAACTAAATAAATGCAATATGATGATCATTCCATCATTGCATACGTTAGTTGAAAATAATCATGATAAAACAAGCCTGATGGCAACACTCTCTGTCCACTATTATCTATAATACTGATGGCACACCAATGTATCCTGCAGTTTACATGATTAAATTTACTTTTACATTTTCATCTCCCATTCTCTAGAGATAAAGATATTTTCATACAACTTCAAAAAGGAAGTCACAGGAATAGATAAAAAACTTTATTGAGAGGTTAAGAGGTTCCTTCAAATCATCCATATGAATATGAATGAATTATGGACATTTAATGCTCCATAAATATCATCACTATCATTACTAATTTACACAAGTGCACAGGTCTAATGCAAGCCAATAATTTGGCAAGAATATCAGTTCAAACAAAATAACTTAACAGTGTACAGAATAGCATGACTGCATAGTGATGAATTATCTAAACAATGATTATTAATGTATTACCTGTGTTCACATTTATATGGAGTGATCAACTGCATACAGCCTTTCAGTTCAACTGTATAGAACCTTAACCCATGTCCAGTGCAGTATTTGAAAAAGAAACACAGTTCCCCCCACATTAATATGGAAACTTTTCTCTTTTATCAAACAGGATGGAAAACTGACTAACCCTTTCAGTGCTCTCATTCACAATCGAGGCAAGCAATAAAAGAGTGTAAGGATCCTTACTTTAGCTACCGAAAAATTTTGCACTGGAGTCTACTGGCTGGTCATTGATGGCAACCAAACAAAGGATGAGTCATTGGAACAATTTAGGAGCCTCAAGCACTCTCTTATAAGCATGGGAGACAATCATGAACCTTTTTGAATGCATCCTGGATATCTCAGAGTTTTCTTGAACCTCCTTCTCAAACCATTTCACTAGAGTTATAGTGCATTCCATTGTGAAAACACTTTTGAACTTGTTATTCAGTTCCTCATAAATCCTTACAACACCCATTACAAGTCTTCCCTCTGAATCCCTCAGCATGTGTTCAATACTTTTCTCAAGTGACTTTCTCATCTTAATCTTTCCATATCTGGGTCTATACCTGTCTTGACTTCCTGATCTTCATGGTAGTTTTTCAAGTTTGTTTCCCAATTTACTTCATTTGTTCCTTCATTCCCTATATCTTTTCCCAAAGCATTTACTCCTTCTCTCTCTTCCTCTGAATTCATATTCTTTTGTATTCTAAATCAAAACAAGTGTAATGGTGGCTTGGTTGGTGGTGATGGTGAGTACCTGTTTCCAAGTTTAAAGAAAGAGAATTATGACTAAAAATTTTCTCTAGTGGGTATGGAAGTGTTTCCTATAGTATTCTTATATGATTATTAGAGTAAATTTTTTGTTAGAGTTAAATAATTCATAATCATATCATATAGCTACAGTTCAAATATAAGCCAGTTCTGCCTTAATATGAAAAAGTTATAGCTACTTAGAGGAATATATTTTTAAAAATAGCAGCCACAATGGATGGCAGTCAGGGTTACTGGACAAACTTTTAAGTAGAGACCATTTAAGGTTAAATGGCATAATAGTTTCAGAGAAGACTTAAAGATAAAAAGTTGATGAACAGACAATAGATGATAATAGATGCAATGTGAAGCAAAATCTCCAAGGCCTTCAGCCAAATGAGCTGAAAAAAGATTGGGGTGTGGTTGGGGAACCAGCTTGTTCATTAGAATGACCTTGGTGACTGTGTGTGCATTGATATCTGTGTCCTTCAAGCTGCTTGGCAGTTGGCACTTCATCGTCTGGACAGCGCTGATCAGCACCTGGTTACTCAGGTCCTTCCACACTCTTCCCTATAAAGACAGAATATCAATGAAAATAATATAAGGCTTAATTGTGCATACTAAATTGTGCTATCTTACTAAATTTTAAATGCTAGTTTTATAGAATCTTTTGTTTCTTTAGATACACAGAGCATGAATAACTTCTTGCCTGCTCATTTAAGAATAAAGGAAGTAATATCCTGCTTATTTGTACATTATAACTATTAATATCTTGCTTGCATGTATTCTCTGTAAATAATAATTTAATTACACACAAGATATAAAAATCTTGCTAATTATGAGGGGTCCATTTTTCCTAAAAAATCCTCAGAATAAAAAATTTCCAATGGCATCTGAAGGGATAAATCTGGTAGTAAACACTATATACCTATCAAACATAATTGCATAACTTTGTAGGCTACTGTAATTTGTCTACTGCAAAAGGACAGTCATAACCAGGCCCCAGTTCACCGACTCATCATTTTGCATTTGGCTGAGTTGAACTTTTACAACAGTCTGAACAAAGCTGGATCTTGTCTATACTTCTTTGTAGTCTGTGTAATTCCTAAAAAATTCTTTACTTCAATTACAATTTAACATTATCTGCATTTATTAATTATGTCCTTCTAGCATATGTACTGTATGTAATTATGAATGTAATTGCCTGTTTGAGTACAATAAAAGAGGAATTCTTCGCACGCAGGCCCAATCTTTTAAACTACCTTTATTATAATCCAAAATATTAGCCTTACTCATTCTGTATGTATTTACAGTTTCCTCTCTTAGTCTGCTATAAGTTTTCACAACTCTGGAAATCTACTTGAATTTCTTTATATTCATTGTGAACTGATTCTTAGTTAGTTTCCTGCTACATCCTCTCCTTGACCTGTTATTTCTAATTATGAAAAACTACTTCATCAAAATCATGCAAAGATTTGTGCCTGAAAATCATGACTCCCCTCTCCTTTCTTCCCTCCAGAGTGAGTAAATCCATGGCTGCCAAACCCTTCTTTAGCTGAGCATAAAATGACCCATACTACTGATAATTCAACTTATTTGGAGATGTTAATCATATGAACAATAAAGTGTGTAGCTAGATATATGGACACATTTAAAATGATGGGCCTTAAATTGAGCATACAGCTGTAGGTTTAAAATGCTGTGCCTTAAATTGCACATATAGCTGTAGGTTTAGAAAAATGCAAAAACCTTCTCTCTCCTAGGTAGAGTCCCTTAAGGATAAGATATATTTTCAAGGAATATATGGGTCAGTTTCTTAAAACCCTTAGTATTTTCAGGATATAGGCCCATCCTCTGCCAGTCAGCGATGGCCTCTGAGATGAGGTCATCATACTAATTTCTAGCTTATTAGAGCTCACAGTTCACAGATTGTTGACTCCAAGCCAAAAGCAGTCACAGATGGTGCTGTTCAATCCAAAGCCTTTCTTCTAAAAAATGAAAAAGAGGGGATGCAGGGTATATGCCCAGGAAAAAAAGCTCATGGGACATCATCTTGGAAAGAAGTTTTCAGTTTTCTACACCTACATGTATCTCAGTCTCAGTGCATGCTGCCTTCCATTAAGCCTAGACAGTAAGGTGCATACATATCACAAAACTTCTTGTCCTCAAAATTTAAAACCTTAATGGTCGTTTGTCTTTATGACCCTGATGGCAGTCAACAGGCATCAATCTGGAAAAAAAAGAGATGAGTGACATTCACCTCTCATATCCCCTGAAAGTGAATCAGTGATTGAGAGTGATCCTGTTTCTACAAGTTCACTACAGTACACTAGAAGCTCTGGGTTGTGTGTACTATACCTTGGTTCACCTGACTAGGTAAGGCTAAAACTCACTTGCAAACCCTCCTTTAAAAGGGATAGAAAACTCCTACAATGAAACCAGTGTTGAAAAGGTTAAACTAACAATTACTTTACTATGCTAGCCCAAGCCATAAAACTTTCAACTTGGTACCCATCTCCAAACCAACAATCAGGATGTATGAGAAAATCTAGACAAGGCATGGAACCTCAAATTAATGATGGCCTGGAAAAGCACACTCTTCTGTATAAATACTTATATTTTCTCTGCACAACAAAGCTTGGTCCTGCAAGAAGTTACTTTATTTCTGCCCTTAAGATGGCTTTGGTCCCCTCACTGTTTTATGGTAAAGCAATGGTTGAGGTGTTGGGCAGCCAGACTAAATGAGCTAAACATCTCTATCCCATCCACAATGACTTGGGGGTGATATTTGTCCACAAGTTGCTTCAACACTCCTAACTCTGTAAAAAAAAAAATATATTACCAGTGAAAAGAAAATTACCTTCCCCCAAAGAGCAAGCTAAGAGAACCTCTCATTTACAAAAACACCAGTGAAAGCCAATGTGGCCAGCATAGGTATGAAGGGCTGGGTAGCACAACCAAAGGGTTTGAAATGGTGTTAGTGCTCTGAGGCACTACAATTCTAGTTCCCACCTTAATTTATTTCCCTTATAAGGGACCCATACAATGAAACCCACTACAGAACAGAAAAAACAATGCAGAACCAATAAATCAATGACAGGAGATTGGAAGATCATAAAAGTAAACACAAAATCCACATAAACAGTGGAGGAGCAGTGTACTGATTACAGGTGATGTTCACTAATTGGTGCTATGCATGTAGGAACTTCATAAGTGCATATCAGGAGTAAATGTGAATCAGTAAGGCTCAAAACAGCACACAACCTCTAAAAGTTAAATAATTAAGTCTGTTACAAAAAAGACCACACTATAGCTAAATCGGAGAGGATACATATCTGTGGTAAGGTGGAAGAAGCAGGTAAACACCTGACCAGATGGATACATCAAACAAGTTCTATGATCAGAAACATTATGAAAATGGTCATTTCTGATGGCTTGTGGTCATGGCATCATTGCCAAATGGTGGTTCCAGACTGGCAGGAGGGCTGACCTGGGCATAGTTAATGCTGTTACTGCCTAAAAGATGGTTAACCCTGGAACACCATCCTTGGGTCTGTAAGATCAGATAAGTCTCAATATTCATTAATTTGTTCCACATGTTCCCTCTATCTTCAGTTCTTGTTCAAACATCACCTAAGGCAGGTGTGTCACTCTGTGCTCCTATTCATTCTTTGTGTTTTATGGTGTTTGGGTCCATTAGACCCATGAATAGTAACAGTTTGAGGATAAATGACTTATAGATAATAATTAACAGCCAACAGATCATGGTAATGCAGGGAAGCTCTCCGTCCGTTAGCAGGAAATGGACGTCTGAAGAATGCATACCTCTAATATTAATTCCTTATAATGAAGAGTTTTTGTGTGATGTTAAGAGTAATAATTTTTTCATATCAATGTTCAGTCTTTTGTTTTATTACAATAACTACCTCTATCATGTTTTTTTTATTTTCACATCTTGTTTTCAATAAATTCCAGTTAGAACTATTTTCATTTTTCCCCACCAGGTCATTTGGACCCATGGGTAGTGAAATAATTTTAACATGAAACAATAGCGTTCTACGATTCATCTCACCCATACGGTAGAGTAAGAAGTTTCTAGCTGCCAGAGGTCTGAGATATATCTCATGGCTCACAAGAAGAACTGACCCTGAGAGAAATAGTGTACAAACATAAAAGATAGATAAAATATGTAGTACAGGTGGAATTAGGAGAATAGGTAGAACAGTAACCGAAATGGAAAAATATGTGGAGTGAAGAAACCAATATAACTGTGGATGGATGGTATGGTCATGGAAAACACGTTCATCAAGTTCTGAAAGGAGGGACCATCAGTCCTTCATTTGCACATACAGGTAATATATCACACTGTAACAAATTTTTGTTCCTGGGTAGTAAATGTTATTTTCTAATTGCTTATGGGTAAAATGTAGAGAAAAAAGGCTATTATTCCCTTCAAACTTTGCTTTTGTGACCAGGACAGTGATATTTTGAGGTTTACTCATTTCCAATTGGGCAATGGGCAAATTTACACATTTTATTCACCTAAATTAACATACATTTACACTAATGTTAAACAAAAGCGATCACAAAAGATTTTGAAGTGAGTAAATTTTCGAGATTTATGACTGCACTGTAAATCACTTTCACGAATCAGACCCCAAATATAATCTCCCATCATGTTCTCGTTACATGTTCCGTGGTAGCAGCATTCAAAGTCCAGTATATTCTGGTGGAAGCGCTTGACTTGCTCCTCTGAATACACTCCCTTGTTCTCCTTGAATTTATCAAGATGAGCATCAATGACATAGACTTTGAGGGACATCCTGCAGCCTATTTTGCCATAGTTCTTCACCAGTCTCAACTAACTCCACATAGTTTTTGGCCTTGTGAATGCCCAGGAAGCCCCAAACCACTGCAACAAAGCTGTATCAAGCTATTTTCTCCTTCCTAGTGAGCTTCTTAGAGAATTCCTTGCACTCCAGAATCTTCTTTATCTGCGGTCCAACGAAGACATCAGCTTTGACCTTTGTCTTAGAGAGCTTAGGGTAGAAGTCTTGAAAGTACTTGAAGGCTGCAGACTCCCTATCTAGAGCTGTGATAAATTGTTTCATAAGGCCTAATTTTATGTGCAGTGGTACCATTAACACCTTCTGGGGGTCCACTGGAGGCTCCCACTTGACATTCATCCCCACACAGAATTAAATCCACTGTGGCCAGTCCTGCTTGTGGTAGTGAGCTGCAGTGTCCCTGCTGTTCCAAAGGCAAAGATAGAAGGGAAACTTGGTAAAACCATCTTGGAGACCCATCAGAAATGCCACCATTTTGAAGTCTCTGATGACATCCCAGCTGTACTCATCATACTTCAAGGCATCTAGCAAGGTCTTGACACTGTTGTATTCTTTGAGGTGCACTGAGTGAGCCAGGGGAAGAGACGGGTGCTTGTTCCCGTTATGGAGCAGCATGGCTTTGAGGTTCCTGAATGAGCTATCAGTAAAGAGGTGCCGCTCGTTCGGGATACAGGTGATTCCAATTGCCTCGAACAGACTGGTTACACTGTGGCAGAAGCAGAGCCCATCTTGACAGGCGAAGAAGCTGGAAAAAACCAGGTGATGCTTCCTCTGATCTGCAATTTGCTTACTTTCATCTAACAAGTTCCATTGCTTGAGCCTACATGTCAAAAGCTCGGCATTGGACTTTGTGAGACCAAGATCTCTGATCAAGTCGTTGAGGTCCTTTTGACTGGGGTAGTATGGGTTTCTCTCCTCAGCTGCAACTCTGATAGTGTAGTCTGGATATACAATGTCTTCCTCCCCCTCTGACTTGCTGCTCTGTTCTGAAGACAGCTGCTCTCTCTCCGGAGGAGTGGGTACTGAGAGCTCAGGACTGTAACATCGGGGCAATGGATGATGGAAGGTCTGGATACGTGATAGCAGGTGCATTCTTGCCAGTCCAACGTTTCGAAGGGTCCATCATGCAAAAGTAGCAATTGCTTGAGTGGTCAGTGGGTTCCTACCAAATTCCTGGGATAACGAACTTTATGGCTCTTTTTTCCCCTCTGTACCATCCTGCAAATGAACAACATAAAATTATGATTATGAAAAAAATATTTATCTATTTGTAAATCTATTTCACCCATGACTAATATGTAAGAGACTCTCTCAACATATTCCATATATGATTTTCTTTTTTCAATAACAATGAAAATTAAAATTTAAAATCTTTTAAATCTTAAAAATTCTAAAAAATGTTATAAAAAAATCCATCCAAACGAGCAACAATTGTCTATCTTACCTTCGTGAGTTTTTTTGGAGTGATTCCAGGTGAAATGAGGTGGCCAGAATTTGTCTTGATCCCAACAGGCATGCTGAAATATGCCTTGTAGGCCATGCACATCTAAGCAGATGCTGCCACAGAATAATTTTTCATTCTTCTTTTGAAAAATTTGCTGCAGACATAACAAAATTTGTCTGCCAGATGCTTGCAGCCTCTAGATGCCATCTCAGAAAAGTATGTATATGTATCCACTTAGGAAGCAAGATCTAAAGTGAACTGGTTGGCTTAAGGCCCTTATATTTATACAACTATTTATAAAACTGAAACTTCTAGAAAGCTCTGTATCAGCTAATCAGCACTGAATCTATCTGGAATGTTCTGAAAAATAGATAAATTTCAAAATATCAGTCCTGATAACAAAAGCAAAGTTCCAAGGAAATAATAGCCATTTTCTATACTTTTTAGGCATAATCAAGTAGAAAATACACTTATTACCCCCCCCCCAAAAGAAAAAAAAAAAAAAAAAGGCAGGAAAGCTGCAGTCAGTGACAGACGTGCCTGGCGTTCACCGATGTACACAATGACAGGGTCCCACCATACCGTACCTACTCATCGAAGCAACAAACATCATCCCTACACATACAACCAGCGTGCCGGGGTAATGTAGGTATTGCGTCAGAGATCCACCAGATGTCTCACGCACCTCAGTAAACCTACACCATACATCTGGACACTACAACCGTCTTCTGCTCCTCCACTTCACCGTCTTGGACCAGCCTCATATCCCCACTCCATCAACAAAATTATGGATAAGAAAACCCGCCAAGTCTCTCATCCAAACCCTTTGCAAATAGCCATCTAACAACTCAGCTCCTGGGCAACTACCTCAAGCTTTACTCATCTACCGTCTGTGATGCAGGCTAAACTAAAGCATGTAAACACAGAGATAGACTAATCCACATCATGCCTAACCAGGGGGATGATGACTGCTATATCCTGTTCACAAAGTCTAAACTTGACGCAGCGCTGACTAAACGCAGAGCTACGTCCCCAGGAGAGGATGGCATCACTTAGGAAATCTTACGGCTCTTACACAACATACCCAGCAGTCCTCTTCTTGCATTGTTTAATATAAGCAATGGACGAATAGCTTTATCATTCCATTTCCCACACTAACTAACCTGATACCTTTAAAGCTTTTTTTGACGAATTTATGTAAAACTTTTGAAAGGATAGGATTTAGTCGCCCTCTGCACAGAACTAGAGACCATATGTCACTCAAGTCTCTGTGCTTTTATGCACAAAAAGTGTGTCCATCACTGTATTACCACCTTTAAATTCTCCGAACAGAGTACAATAACACCACCTTCCTTGACATTAAAGCTGCTTTCGATATTGCCAATCGAAAGGTATCCCTGTATGAACTTGCTGCACTGAATATTTGCCTATCTGTCACACACAAAGTTCTCAGCTTTGTTCCAGGGACACAGAAGCAAGGTCAGAGTAGGAACTTGATATTTAGCAAGGCGGTAGACTTAGCCCCACCTTGTTGAATATCCAAATTAATGCCCCTCTTATGCACATTACCCACGACCACCGAACACCATGTACGTGGATACGGTGACGGTATGATGATCAACACCTCTGGGCTCAGTAATACATCCACCACACTCACCCATGTATCTCATCCCTTTGAAAGGATGGCGCTTGTCACCTCTAAAGAGGACTAAAATCCTCAACAAATGTTCCTACAGAGGATGTGGTGTAACCAGAAAGATTCGGTTGAATAATGGGTCACACGTTCGTTATGTTGGAAGATATCGGTATCTTGGATTAGACGTGCTAGCGTCTGGAGCTGTTGTAGCTAGACGTAACCATGACGGTAGGGAAAGACAAAGAGCTCTCAGAGCTGTAGCTGGACGTAGTCAACGAATCCATCTGTTCTCTAATTGATTATGCTGTGCCTCTTCATACTCTAGCGCCTGAGAGAAGGCTTGAGAGGATGCAGAATGAAGTTATAGGGATTATATTTGGCTGTCCCCAAACAACAAGTATCCTAAATACGAAGAAAGAGTTGTCTTCTTAGTGTCAGAGACAGATGAAGTCAGTCCTCGTCTTGGGATGTGAATTTTCGGATTAACACATCCCAGTCCAAGTGAAGAAGCCTTCCAGACCTTCTCAAACGGCACTACAACTGTTGTAGGGCTGAGGACGTCTGGTATTCATAAACTCTACCGTGGGAGACAGCAGACGCACGCACTATCCTGCCCCATGGGGACTTAATCCATTTGGCATCACTGTTCCCACCTCTCCCTGAAACTCCCTGTCGAGATCACAGCCTGGGATAAAGCTGGGTCAATAATGACGTCCATTATCACACTGACACCATCACCACTGAACGTAATCCCTTCAGCAGGCCATAGGCGGTGTTGGTAGTGCTTTTGTCGGAGCACCTGTTGATGGTTATTGCCAAGAACGGAATCAGGATCAGTATTAGGGTATCCACACTCCATACTGAACTGCCCTTAACGTGTTAAACGCTATAGGATAAATAGTCTGATTGTAAGTCATTTCCTTTCCTCGCTAATTGTTATAAACTATCGTCAGTACGACTGCAATACGTTTGTGTCTGAAGTGCGACACAGATATAACCAAATTACCCACGATGGAGTCCAGTTTCTCTGAATTCCATCACCTACTGGGCTCAGAATGCATGACGAGGCTGATGAACTGGCAAAAATTGCTGCCTTGAAGAATGAGGTTGATTACCCCCTGGGTCTACTTGCGAGCAGCCTGAAAACAACATTGAGAAAGAACCCGAACAAAATGGTTTATACTTAAGGCGAAGTGAAATTAGCACGAGCAGATCCTTCTGCAATCACAATATAATAAAAGAATCATATATATATATATATATATATATATATATATATATATATATATATATATATAT
>JAYMFT010127452.1:0-13116 GCA_038088735.1 Panulirus argus | reverse complement strand
ATCAAATTTTGCATCACTCAGTAAATCTGCAACTGAGACCTTTGACATGATTCGTTTTGTGTATCGCAATGAAGGAATGAGTCGTATGATGTGTTTTGTGTGGCACGCTTGATTCAAAAGCGGCAGAACCTCACTGGATGACGACAAGAGGTTTGGGTGACCTTCCATGAGCCCAACCCCTGAATATATGGAAATAATTTGGCAACTTTTGCAAAAGCATCGTCAGAGATCCATTAAGGACATTGCTGCCATCATTGATGTGTCATACGGAACAGTAAAGTTATTCCTAAGGTCTGATTTGAACTTGCACCACACTGCTGCAAAGTTCATGCCCAGGCTTCTGACCCCCGACCAGAAGGAGCTCCTTGCTAAGGTCTGTCATGATCTCCATCAGCATGCCCTGGATGACTCAACCCTCATGTTGAGGGTCATTACTGGGGACGAGACTTGGGTCTACAGGTACGACCCGGAGACCAAAAAACAATCTTTGTAGAGGAAGAGCCCAAAATCTCCAAGACCAAAGAAGGCCAGGCAGGTCCGCAGCATGACCAAGAGCTTGCTCATCATTTCCTTTGCCATTCATGGGGTTATTCACTGTGAATTCGTCCCTAATGGTCAGACTGTGAACACACAGTTCTACTGCAATGTTCTGAGGTGCCTGAGGAGGAAATTTTGGTAGAAATGGCCTGAAATGTGGTGCGAGAGCAACTGGATGCTTCATGACAACAATGTACCCTCTCATCAAGCTCTTGTAACTCGTGAATTTCTCAGCCACAACAGCACAGTGATTCTACCATACCCGCCCTACTCACCAGATTTGGCACCTTGCGACATCTTCCTCTTCCCAAAGATGAAGCTTCAGTTGAAGGGTAGCCATTTTGACACCGAGGAGATCCAGCATGAATCACAGAAGGTGCTCGACACACTTAGAGAACAAGACTTCTAGAAAGCCTTCCAGTAGTAGCAATGGTGCTGGGAGTGCTGTATGGCTGCCAAAGGGGACTATTTTGAAGGGGATGGTACCCAACCTTGAATCAAGTGAGTACTTTCTTGTACATAGGCCTAGTCTCGGAACTTTTTGATAGGCCCCTGTATATCTGTTGTCATGCTGAGTTAGTAGTAATATTTGCATGCTTTTACAAAGTATAATGCTGTGCTGTCCTCCTGTGAGTTCATATGTGTCAAGATGATACATTAGGTGTTTTCTTATCACTCTAATATTTCAATGATGTATGATATTAGAATGATTGGCTTGTACTGTTTTGCCAGTACTTTTGGTTCCTCATTTGTGTACTGATGTTATATATGCAATTCTAGGTATATCTGCTATGCTTGACTATCTATGCTTTGTCTCAACAGCTACTGTTTCTTTTGTCCTTTATGGAAAAAGTGCTCGAATTCAATCCAGCCCTGATACCTGATACATGTAGTAAGAAATATAATTCGGGCTACAGATATTTCTGATGAAAACGTTTGAGGAATGATTAGGGACTGAACACAAAGGAGGCATTTTGTGAATAAAGTGGTCTGAGGTGATAAGTCAACTAAGTGTGTGAAGTGGAAAAGTAAGTAGCACTTTCATGAATGTAACAAATCACGTCTTTAACAAAATGGCCACAAATCTATGTTAAATGGGGGGAGGTGATGCTGCTGAGGCTCTATGTACCTGATCCATCACACTGAAATGGGAATAGAGTGAAGATACTTGACAAAGAAACATACAGCCAATCGAGAACAATAAATGCAGACCTTCCATTGACTATGCCACTCACTTACCAGAGTCAACGTAGGCCCGTACAAGATCAGGTAGTTTAGCTTTGAGTAATGCTGTGGCCTGGTTACGAACTTCTTGATTAGTTGCTTGGAGCAAGAACAAACAATGTGTAATTTCCTGCAACCGAGAAAGTCTAAGTGCCTTACACACTCCACCGACCCACTGTGGCTTGATGAACTGGAAAAAATCAAATCTGGTTATCAACCATAAAGTGCATTCTAAATGGTTAAAATGGAAAACAAGCCATATGTATGTCTAAAAGTTCAATCTACTTCATTCTGGTGCAATTCCAATTGAATAAATGAAAAACATGAACTTTCTGTATAATTTTTCTTTTTCCTCTAAACTGATCTATAACTATTACCTTGCTTGGATTAGGTGGGTTGGCAGTGGCAAAGGCGAGATTGGCAATAAAAGATGTTGGTGGAAGAGTGGCAGCAAAATGTTGTAAAAGGAGGGGACCAGCCCCACTACTACTGGATGACCACGAAAGGGTGGTTACACCAACACTGGAGGCAGGCTCCTTGTCCTGTTAAAATATTTCAAAACTGTTATCAGCAGTACATCAAAATTATCAATCTCATTCATTTTTATTTTCAAGGTAAAATATATACTACTGATCATATACACAAAAAGCCCACTTCTACTTCCTGCAATATTCTACAAACCCTGCTCCAAAAACCAGGCAATATGCACAGTTCAAAATATGCTTCTGACCCAATCTCTATTCCCTACAACACTCACAAAAGCAAATATAATTGATCCATTTCTAGAAAATCAGAAGCTTGTTCCAGATAGAGAGCTGCAGACTTTAGAACTTGTCGTGAGTTTTCATATGAATAGAAATGAACGTCCGTAGTTTGAGTCTACTGAGCACACTTGCGAAAACACATGGGATAAGGTTGGTGGTGTGTACATAAGCATGAAATGGGAAGGAGCAACGATATTTAAGAAGCAATGCAGTGTGTATGGACCAAGAGCTTGTTTGAAAAATGTGTGATTTGGACATGACACTCATGAATCTGGAGGAAATGTATGACAAGGTTAAAAGATGCCTCACACAAAGTGCTGGAAATGTATGGGTTAAATGAAGAGTTACAAAGTGCAGTGAAGATATTTAATAGGAAAATAAGGCATATGTGCATAGAGTGGTTCCACATGAAGGTGGACCTATTTCAAGGATATGTTATGTCACCATGGCCATTTAATCTGTTTTTGGACATGCTGATGGAGGAGGAAAATGTAAAGGCTGTACATCAAGAGGCACGACTGCTTCTCAGATGTTTTCAAACTAAGTACAGGGTATATTGTTTTTGATACCCTTTATTTGCTGCTATGAGTAAATATATTTCTTTTCTTGCAAGACTGTAAAGTCTGGGTTCTTTTAACCTCATACAATTATTTGCATTATCAATTCTTTTACTTGTAAAGTGTTTCTGTATTCTTACAAGACGGTTCAATTCAACTTGGTTCGATGATGATCACATAATATGCAGGTTTGCTTTTTATGCATGCAATGAACCATTTCAGCATCAATGTTGTATCCCTCATGATGAATGTTCTCATCATCAGTAAACTCTTTACTGTTATTAAACAGAAAATATTAATGTATCATTGTGTTCTCCATATTTAGGATTTTCCTTTAAGATTACTCCCTAAGTCATCAAATGTGCTTTCCTCTTAAATATTCCATTCTGTTGGCCTTTTGCAGGATCTCTCCAAGACTTGTATGTTCAAATTTCTCTTCAATGAATTCCATCTAATTCTCTTCCGTCCCTACGAAGATTAAATTGAAGTCTTCTTGCATTTTCATTCCACTGTCTTCTTGTGTTTAACATTTTGCTTACTCCAGGATCATCTACAAGCATTTCATCATACTTTCTTTTATATCTTTATTTATGCCGGATATTATCATTATGAACACTGCAGCAGTAAAGATCATACAACAACTTAGGAACTCCTGATAAATCATTATCATTCAACAACAGTACTCTCATTTCCTTCTACACTTACGCCTGGTGAATACCTGATGAGATCTTAGAGGGTCTACACCCCTACAACCCAGCCTATGCTTTGGCCACTGAATGGGGTCATTGGTCAACCAAGCTGTTGACAGTTGCAGCCCTCAGGTCCACAGAGTACCCAGAGTCTGGCTGGTTCGATACAATTTGAAGGTACTTGTCCAGAGCATTCTTGAACTTCTCTACTGTGCATTCCATGCTGTTTCTGATGGTAGAAGACAAGGTGTTGGACAGTCTTGGGCCCCGAATGTTTAATGTTCTCTCTTTCTGTGAATATCACACCTTTGGATTTCAGAAAGAGTATTTCACAAAATCTTCAATGACTGTTGTGCCAGTAGGATGTCATTTCCAAATATAGTTGGGAACCAATTTGCCTCATCTCAGACTTACAACACTTTAGAATTGCAGTACATTGTGTCAACTTGCAACATGTAAGCTGTGTAAGTGTAACAAGTTCAAAATAAGCAAATTTCTCGTTTTTACATTTTCCATGTCTAAAAGGTTTTTTCTTCTTAAAATAAACTGTTGATAGATGTCAAGTTATGCATCCTTATCTTAATCATGTATAAAAAATTATTCAATTTGTATCCCAGTAAGTGGCAAAATGTATTAATTTGTGTACACTGCTGCCACATTATTGACTGCCTTCAAAATTAAATGCAGACATTTTATTATCTTTGGAAGGAATGTTAAAGATACTCAGAAGAGTAAAGGACAAGGCCATCACCTAAGGTTGAATAAGAGGACCTTAAGAGGTTGATGCTGGTCAGAAACTCATGGCTACACCAAAATCTACTTGTCTCACTAACATTTTGGTACCTTATATCTTTCAAAGAATTACCTTTTCTTTTAATAATAGTGTCTGGATATTTTATGGTGTTTGCATACTTATACATTCTACTGATGTCATGGCAAAAAACTATTAAACTTGTATTTAAATTCAAATTCCATCAACTGACAAAATATATTCCTGCATCCACTCATCAGCACTAAGCATGAACAGTAAACTTTTCATCAACTTTTCTAAATTTCAACTAAGGCCTGGCCTTGATGTGGACTTCTGTCTGTGACTGAAGCCTCCATCAAAAAAAAGTTCTCCAATGTGTGCTCTCACCACAAGTGTCTTGCTTTTATGAGTAGTTCTGTGCATCTTCAGAGAAGATTATCAGGGGAGTTTACACAACTCTTGTGTCTTTAAAGAAAATAATTGAGACTGGAGGTTATACACTTTTAACATGTGTTTAGTATGAATGTGACCGGCTTACTTTGGAAAAGAAAGCCTGCAAAGATATTTGTCTGCAAGGAAGCAAAGAACTACTCCAAGGTTCAAGGCTGCTTAAGACTGCCAGATGCTTTAACTTGGACAGAATGCTAACGAAGATTTTAAGTGTAAGCCCTTGCTAGTGTTTCATTTGGAAAATCCCCGGGTTATTTATAGTCTGCAATATCTGTGATATGGCTATAGTTGTTAAATGAAATACCTTTGTGTGTGACAGATAATCATTCTACCCCATTATACTTCAGCAACAGTCAAACCCTCATCAAAACCTTCTTTAATAAGTACCCTTTAAATTTGCATTATCTGTGATATGGCAACATCTGCTGAATTGTATACCCCAGGGAATGTCATAGACAAACCTTGTGCACCTCCCTCTACCTTACAGTAACCCTCACTCATCCCTATCCCACTCCAGCAGCATGTCTAGCCCTCATCATAGTCTTGTACAGTAAATATCATTACAGCCCTAGGGTTATGGGGTCTAAAATAGGTTTTTGTACATGGCCTTGGGTAATTACAATGAAATTAGCCTAGCCGGAATGGAGATTACATGACTTATCCTCATAAATATTGGATGTTGTAAGGTAACTCAGAGTAAACAATCCCAATGAAATAGCCAGTTAAAACGTTATATCAAAACATTGGTATATCCTAACGGTAACTAGGATTATCAAGGACAAACAAAAGAACAAACCAACATAAAAGGAAAATATGCAAAAAGTATATATAAAAATAAATAAAATGTAGGTTATGAAAAGAAGTCTATCTACACACTCTTACCTCTCTAACTTTTACATTCACTTCCAACGTTAAATTTAGCTGAATATACCTTATTATTATTGTTATTGTTTGGTGAGGGTCGATGACTTTCTCCTCCCTGAGGTCCTGACCACTCCAGGTGACCAATCAGCACCCGGTACAAGTGTCGCTCTGCCTCACCACCAAACTGACACACCACCTTAAAAAGAAAATCAAAACCTATCAGCAAGAAACATAATACCAATTTGATAAGACATCCTTTTAAAAAATAATATCAATATGGGGTATGCAGCAAATGTTTATAACACTTTCTCCACACTCAAAGTTTAAAGAGAAACTACTGGACATAGTTAAAGTATCTTATCAACGAAGAAGAATGAATATTATGAGATTTTGTAGAATGAATATTATGAGCTTTTGTACGGTAGTGGTTAGCAATGTTGATTGGGCCTGCCAGGTTCAAATCTTGGACATGGTAATAAGCTCAAAGCCAACCCAGCTGTTGCATTCTTTCCTCAGGGCTGGTAAATGATGAGTACCTGGCATGTGTGAGGTATGTACATGCATGTCATCCCATTGAGGCTGTGTCAATGGCTGGAAAAGGAGTACAGTCTAATAAAGGAGTCCATCACATCCCTGCTTTTAGATGAATTGCAACATTAACCTCCAGGAGCCCCATGAAAGGGGTCCAAGGGCTGTAGAATAATGATAATATCATTATTGGATTTTGTGTTAAAAAAGAAGAAGAAGAAGAAGAAGAAGAAGAAGAAGAAGAAGAAGAAGAAGAATGGTGGAAGTGGATGCGTTATGATGGGAAGCTGGTGGGATTACCTAATCACATCTTGAAGGAGGTATGGGTGAAAGTTTGATTAGACTTTAGAACAGGAGCAAACAAGTGGGAAGAGGGTGGTATAAGTGAGCTTACTTGGAAAACAGGTTTCTGTGAAGATATACCAGAAGAGAGTAATTGAAGAATGGCAGAAAGAGAGAGTAAACAAAACTAGCAGAATGGGTAAGTGGTGGGGTGAGGTAGTTATTAGTGAAAGTGGGAAGAGCAGTGTATGGTTAATACTTGCAGCAAAGGAGTGCAAGTGACTAAGAGATGTAAAAGAAAAAAACAGCTGGCATTCAAGAGAAAGGTACAGAGACTGATGCTGTGGACAAATGAGAGATAGGGTGACGGAGTATCATTATATTTCAAGGAGAATAAAAAATGTTTGGGAAGAACATGAATTGCGTTAGGAGAGCAAGAGAACAAATGGGGGCATCAGTAAGGAGAGTAGATGGAAGAGTGATAAAAGACAAAGAAGAGGTGATGAGATGGAGTAAGTATTATGAAGGACTAAGATGACAAGGTAGCAGATGTGGGGTATTTGGGAAGAGGTGGTATCTGGAGCAAAAGAGTCATGGCAAATGGTTTGGTGAATAGAGATGTGGTAAATGACCTCCATTAGACGAAGAGTGTCAAAGTGGTTGGAGTGGAGGGAACTGCAGTTGCATCTCCCAAGAATGAGGGTGACAGTATTGTTGACTGGTTAAACAAGATTTTCAGTAAATGTATGGCCCAAAGTGAGGTGCCTGAGGACTAGCAAAATGCTTGTACAGCGTCATTATATAAATGCAAACAAGGAGAAAGTGAATGATTGAATTACTAGGTATAAGTCTGTTGAGGATACCCAGTTAAGTTGTATAAGAGTGGTTTTAGGGGTGGTGGTAAGCATACAGCATTGTATTAAGGAGAAGCAAAGTGACCTCTGGATCAGGCTTTTGATTTGAGAATTTTGTTAGAAATACTTGGAGAAAGATATGCATTTGTTTATGGTATTTACAGATCTGGAGAAATCATATGACAGGTTTTTTAAAGATTCTCTGTGGAATGTGCTATGAATATAAAGTGTGGGAGGAAAGCTACTAGATGCATTAATGAATTTTCACCGAGAGTAATGAGTGCATGCAAATAAGGGGGGAGGGTGAAAGGTTCTAAGCGAAGGTGGGTCTGCATCAAAGATGTGAAATGTTACCACGGCTGTTTAATTTGTTTATAGGTGGGGTTGCTACAAAGGTAAATGCACGAGTCTTGGAAAAATGTGTTAGTCTACAGTATGCTGGGGGTGGAGGGCCAGGGAGGTGAGTTAGATGCTGTTTGAAGACAACAGAGCTCTGGAGTCAGGCATCTGAGAAACTGTAGAGGCTTGCTTCAAAGTATGGGAGTGTGTGTGAAAGGATGAAGCTGGGAGATAATGTGAATAAGAGCAAGATTATGAGATTTATCATGTTGGAATAAGAGTAAGGTTGAGAGACCTGTAGCGATGGTGAAAAAGGATGCCTTGAATGTGAGTCTGAGAGTAACGAACCTAAAAAAAAAAACAAGATTGTTTTAGATACCTGGGAATGAACATAGAAGCAGACAGAACCATGGAAGTTGAAGTAACCTATAAGGTCTGTATAAAAGGACAAGGTCCAAGGTGCACTGACAAATGTGTGGAAAGATAGGTCACTGTCTGTACGGAAAGATATGAGTTTGATGGTACAACAGTCCCAATGGTACTGTATGGTTGCAAATCTTAGGCCCATTATGCAAAACAATAGAACAGGTTGGATGTGTTGGAAATGAAATGTCTAAGGACAAAGAGTGGCAAGAGGAAGGTTGTTTATGTAAGGAATGACACTACAAGAGATGTGGAAATGAGTGGAGTATGACTGAGAGCACTGAAGAGGATGTACTGAAACAGTTTGGAAATACACACAAAATGAGGGAGAGACTGACCAAGAAGATATACATGTTAGAAGTGTTGGGAGTATGGGGGAATATCTTCCTATAAGTAGTTATAACAAGAATCTGCTGTGATGGCAAGTTTGCCCACAGTACTCACACCGTGACTCATTTATTGTACTATGCTGTTTCTTGTGACTACTCAGCTGATAACAAGCTTTGCTCATTTTATGATACTATTTTACTTGGCAGCTACTTCTTTGGCATAGTTGTCTACTCTAAGTTAATTCAGTAATGTCCCCAAACATGGGTCTTACTAAAGAGAAATGAACAAAAAGTAAGAAAAAAATTCAGTTTTCTCTGTCATTCACAGAGTACAAGCTAAATATTTTGAGCCTGAGGCTATAAAGCATTTCCATCCCTAACTCCCTGCTTTCCATTACTTTTAAAATTTCATTATTATAATAATACGAATAATTATCATCATTATTATTATTATTATACTTGATTGCTGTTTCCCGTGTTGTGGTAGCACCAGAAAACAGATGAAGATACATCCACTCATATACACACATATATACATACTCGCACATATATGCACAATACATACATATACATACCAATAAATACATATATACATACACATGCATATACACATATACCCAAGTATATATTCATACTTGCTCGACTCCATCTATTCCTGATGCCACCCTACTCCACAGGAAATAGCAACAGCAACCCCTGCATCAGTAAGGTAGAATCAGAAAACAAATGAAAGAAGCCCACATTCGCTCAGACTCAGTCTCTAGCTATCATGTGTAATGCACCAAAACCACAGCTCCCTTTCCACATCCAGGCCCCACAGACCTTTCTATGGTTTACCCCAGACGTTTCACATGCCCTGGTTCAGTCCACTGACAGCACGTCAACCCCAGTGTACAACATTTGTTCCATTTTACTCAATTCTGTGCATGCCCTTCACCTTCCTGCATATTCAGGCTCCGACTGCTCAAAGTCCCTTTTCCTCCATCCTTCCATCTCCAATTTGCTCTCCCACATCTCTTCTGCTTTTTCAATCACACTCTTCTTATTACTACACCTCTCTCTTACCCTTACATTACTTACTCTACCAAACCGTCTCACACCACATAATGTCCTTATATATTTCATTTCCAACATATCCACCCTCCACGGTACAACCCTATCTATAGCTCATGCCTCACAACCATATAATATTGTTGGAACTACAATTCCTTCAAACATACCCATTTCTGCTCTCCAAGATAACGTTTTCTCTTTCCACGCATTCTTCATCGCTCCCAAAACCTTCACCCCCTCCCCCACCCAATGACTCACTTCCGCTTCCATGGTTCCATTCGCTGCCAAGTCCACTTCAACTTTTCTCCATTCAAACTCACATTCCAACTACCTTGTCCCTGAATCCTGCTGAACCTAAAACCCTTGCTTCTATTCACATTTACTCTCAGCTTTCTCCTTTCACACACTCTTCCAAAGTAAGTCACCAACTCTGCAGTTTCTCACTCGAATCAGCCACCAGTGCTGAATCATCCGCGAACAACAATTGACTCACTTCCCAGGCCCTCTCACCCCTAAAACACTACATACTTACCCCTGTCTCCAAAACTCTTGCATTTACTTCCCTAACCACCCCATTCATAAACAGATTAAACAAAAATGGGGATATCACACACCCTGTCCACACACCTTCGAGGGAATAAAGGTTAGGTTGATTAGAATATGTCTGAGCAATCTGCCTTGTCTGGTCAGGACAGTAAACACCTGACCTCTCCAGTTAATTACATAATGATGCTATGCCTCAAGTTTGCATGGATGTATTTAATTCACACCATTTCCTTCCCTCTCTCACTCTGTCTGACGATGTAATAAACGAAAGTACTTACTGTTCTTATTTTCTTTTTCCAGTGTGGTGAATGTGGATTTTTTCTTCATTGTGAAGTGAAGGTTCTGCAGAGAATGGACACCACGTACATCTTCAACGCTTTCTGAACTTGAACCCAAGTCTTCAAGAATTCTGCAGTGGTTTTCTCTCATCTTTTTTTAGTGCACATCAAGCAAAGGAGAGGTTACGTTTCATTAGGACATGCTTAAAGGAGCAAGTAATACCAAAATCACTTCTACCCGATTGACTTGTCAATGTAGACGACAATCCTTTTGGAGGATATGAGTTCCTGACCTTAAAAAGATGTATTGAAATGACAAAAGAAGTATCAAGTAAGTTTAAATCTTCAAACAGTAAGAAACAGTGCCTGTTGAACCTACTTATGCTAGAAAATTAGCAAATAGTGTTCCCACATTGCTATCAATTACTCACCATTGAAACAGATGTAATGAAACATAAACACATGCAGAAATTAAATGGACTGATTGAAAACAGTTACTGGAACAAACATATCAACCCTGACTGCGTTATCAATTAGTCATCCAAAGAAATGGACCGTGATACTTTGTGTACCTTAGGTTACTGTTTATCTTTTTCGTACAGTGGGAAGATAAACCCTATTCATGTCGGAAAATCCCTATTTCACATGGAAAAACAGTCAAGTGAAGACATTGAAATGATCCATGGTGTATCATATGGAGTGCTTTTTAAAGAAAATAAAAACTGTCCCACTTAGGTTTGTTAAAACTCTAGAAAAATTAAAGAAAGATGATACCTTGCATACAACAAAAGCAGACAAAACTGATGCTCTAGTGATTATGAACAAAAGTGATTATAAGGAAAAAGTATGCGATCTCCTACGTGATACTAATACATACTGTGAACTCAACAGGGATCCAACAGAAAAACAGAGTAGAAAATTCCATAAAGAGATAAAAAATTTATTGAAAGGCAGGGAAGAATTGATCAAACAATTTTCAACACAGAACCCATCAACACCATACATGTACAGCTTAGTCAAAACCCACAAACCAAACAATCCCATGACGCCAATCATAAGCTCTACAGGTTCTGCTGCATATAAGTTATCCAAGTGGCTAGTAAAATCATTGTCTCCTTTTGTGGGTACCATTTCAGATTCATTCATACAGAATAGTGAGGATCTGGTTAGAAAGCTGAAATCCCTGAATGTAAAGTATCCTTACAGATTAGTGAGCTTTGATGTAAAATCACTGTTTACCAACGTCCCGGTAGATGATGTGTTAACCTTCCTCCCAAACATCTTGGGAAACAACATTGAGGGCATCCCCAGTAAAAACATAATTAAACTTATAAGATTGTGTGTAGATAATTCATCTTTTATGTTTGAAGGCAAACATTATACACAACAATTCGGTATGACCATGGGTAAGCCCCTTTCCCCGGTGCTATCAAATATTTACATGGAGTATATTGAAAGCCATTTGCTAAACAGGATCACATCGTCAGGGGAGATACAAGAATGGGATAGATAATGTAGGACAGTCAGTTGACGTACAAGGAAAATGTAGCTAAAATATCATTGGTAAACAAGCTTTTCTGGATGGTGGTGTTCGGGTTGATAGTATATAAGTCTGGCATCATGCCTGTCATAAAATTTTTATTATGTGGGCAAGAAAGGGAACTGTTTACAAATTATGCCTACAACAAAGCTATCAAGTTTCGATAGACCTTCACTAATATTGATGTTATAATTCTTTGTGTATCTAATAATAGAAGATTCAATGATATTTTGCATGGTACAGGAATTACAGTTAATAATCAAATTAGCATTGCACCAGTCAATACAATGGTCATAACTTTTAAAATGATTAAACAGAACATTTAATTCTTGTCCTGTTCTTATACTATATTTAAGTTGCTTAAGTCTATCATAAAGATCCTTAACAGACTGCCCAACATAAAATTTATTACAGTTTTTACAGAGGACTTTGTCCTAAAAGGTTCATCAGTGATATTAACAATTTGAAATAAGATAATGTTATACATACTACTTCAGCAGATAAGGCTAACACAGTTGTGATTATCAAAAAAGTTAATTATTTATCAAAAACACATGATCATCTGTGTGATGATTCAACATACTTTAAACTCAGTAGAAATCCCCTAAATGCAGTTAATTCTCACTTTAATAAAAAACTGCAGTTGTTGTTGAAAGGTAATGATCTTCTCATCAAAAGATTTTCATCACTGTCCCCTTCATTGCCTTATATGTATGGACTTATCAAAAAACATAAGCCAAACTTTCCAGTAAGACCCATAGTGAGTTCAGTGGGCTCCATCACATATAAAATACCAATATGGTTAGTGGGTAAGATATCAAATTCTAATATCATGAATAATGTAGATTTAGTTAACAAACTATATGATATCCAAGTTGATTTTGATTTCAAACAGGTAAGTTTTGATGTTTCATTCTTGTTCACAAAAGTTCCAGATGATGACTATCTATCTCTCTGACACCTGTTCCCCCTAGGAACTCCTATCAAGGGGTGGCCACAACAAAAGTCTCCACTTATCCCTGTCCATACATGCCTCCCTCACATACACCATTCCATGCATTCTTCCTCTGTTTCTCTCCCTCCAGTATTCCTCCACCCTATTTGCCCA
>JAYMFT010127441.1:0-13117 GCA_038088735.1 Panulirus argus | reverse complement strand
TATATATATATATATATATATATATATATATATATATATATATATATATATATATATATATATATATATGCAAATAAAGAGAGAGAGACAGACAGACAGACAGACAGACAGGCAGACGCAGTACCATATTATCCTTGCCCAAACATTCAGCCCACCCACCCACCCCCCTCCCTATATCTGTTGTTTCCATTTACCTATATCATACAAAAATAATTTCCACTTTATTTCATCAATGTACATTGTTACTGGGCATTTCTCTCCATATGCATATAACTACATGAGATTCCTAATCCTCTAAACAACACCCGATCCTGTCCTTGCATCCTATATAAGAAAGGCTGTTGTGCCAAAACCCCCTAATAATTCTCCAAGCAGGTGTCAACAGGCCTTCCAAAACAGTTGACAAAAACAAGTCATTGTGTTGCTCTGGCTGGATCAACACTGCAAGTAGTGGAACTCTCCCATGGTTATCACTATGGGGTCGACAGAGCCTTGAGGACCACCCGATACTTCAGTCGTTCTTCTCCAAGTCACAGATTAAAAGAGGCCGAGAGTACTCGGGTCTAAGAAGGAAAAAAGAGACGAGGTCTAGGATTCTGTGAAGATTTAATAGATTTGCGGCAAATCAAGGATTCCAGTTTTCTATAGCTGGAGAGCATCAGTGCTCAAGGACTAGAGACTTACGCGAAGGCAACAGCAATCCAGTTTCCAAGCAGTTCTGGAATGTGATAGCCAAAGAGACCGAAACAGATCGAAGCAGGACGAAAGTCGAGGGGGCCAGAAACGTGAGAGCGAAGCTCAAAGAAACAGAAGATAAGGTTACAGGATTCTAAAAAATAATCCATATAGCAGATGATATGAGAATTCTGTAATGTAATAACGAGGAGGCAGTACGCGAAGAGGGGATTGAGAACGTGAGTCGAAGAACTCATTCGAGAGATTCCAGAACGAAGAAGTTCTAAGAAGCAAACAAAAGGACCTTACGAGTTCCAGAAGACAGAAGTCCGGGGCAAAGTGAGGAAGGTACAGAGTCATCTCTTCAGTTGCGGGACGCCGTCAGAAGCCACTTCACCCGAAATGGTAAGCTGGACATCCTGTGTCAGTAGAGAGCGAGAGAGAAAGAGAGAGAGAGAGAGAAAGAGAGAGAGAGAGAGAGAGAGAGAGAGAGAGAGAGAGAGAGAGACCTGCATGGGCATAACAGAAGGTCGAAAGAGGTCCAAGTGCTGATGATGATGATGATGTGTGTGTGTGTGTGTGTATTGGGGGCGGAGGGGGTATATGTTTATGCAGCTCTTCTAACACTGCAAGATTCTTAGTGACTGTATTTCAGGCACTGTTCATTTGATTCTAAACCATCACGGTGTCACTAAATTCCACACTGTCTCTCCCATTCCTCCTCTTAACTCCTTGGCTAATGTAAAGCATCATTTCATTTCATTCTGACGTCTCCCCCCCCCATCACTCATCTCAGCAATGTTTTATTTTTCTCTTATCCTTAGCAGCAAGCCTGGTTGTTCCCGGCTTTGGTTCTGGTACTGACGGCCTGCGGGGCAACCTGCAAGCAGGTGGAGCCGGGGACGAGTAACAGCAACTCACGCCTCGAACACCTGCGGGATCAGAAATCCTCAATCTACACTTCGTACAGCGACAGAGGTACCGACTCATTCCTTAATCCCGCTGGGAAGCTGGGACTTTCCAAAGCCCTTTGGGAACAGACGCTCGACTCTGACGGCACGGTGGGTGGACCGGCCCTTGTGCAAGACCAATGAGGGCCATGGCCATTGGCCTAGTCCACAGTAATAAAAAAGGCCGAGAGTCAAGTCGTATGATACCAAAGTGGTCGCACCGTCGTGCTTGAAGGCAGCGTCGTCGTATTCCAGGGTCGTACCCTCATGCTTAAGGGTCGTGTCGTCGAGCTGAAGGCGGTCGTACTGTCGTATCGAAGGGTCGTAACGTCGCGCTCAAGTGTCGTGCTATCGTGCTCGAGGGTCGTGCCGTCGTGCTCAAATGGGGTCATATCGTCGTGCTCGAGGGTCGTACCTTCGTGCTCAAAAGTCGTAGCCAAGTGCTCATGGGGTGCACGATAATGGTTATCACCCACAGTCTTGGGTTCTTATTTTTTCCCAAGTATCTAAAGAGCAGTGATCTATATGAATGGAAAAGATTTTCGTCTTACCATTTTGTCGTTCTCCGAGTTCACGTCAAACAGCTCTTCCAAATTGCCTTAACTTGCAGCGGCGCTCCGTGTCCGAGGAAATCCACCTATATCTTTGGCATCATGCAAGCAATTGCCCTCATTGCGCCACAGAATCGAGGGAACTTGTCTAGCACAAGAGTACTGTATATAAACAAGTCGTTTTTTTTATGATTATATATGAACAAATTTGGTAATATCTGTGTCATATGAGATGGTCAAAGGCTTTTGTTTTAAATATCTACATACATACGGCGTCCTTAAGAAGGGAATAAAAAAAGAAGTGCAAAAACAATTTCTAACTCAGTTCTTCTCTTCCATGGGCTCGTTCTTCAGGCCCGACTGTGTTCCTCCTGGGCCAGGGTTCGAGCCTCGAGATAGCCAGAGAGGTTGATGACGGGGAAGTCGCAGGCATGTTTGGCTGGTCAGGGCAAGAGACAGAAGTAAGATTCCAAACGCTCTCTCTCTCTCTCTCTCTCTCTCTCTCTCTCTCTCTCTCTCTCTCCCTCTCTCTCGTCTATATATATATATATATATATATATATATATATATATATATATATACTTGTTTATCAACTTTGTAATACGTGATCAGCGCGTCAACGAGTGCTAGAATACAGTATTTCATGTCAGTGATATATAGGAATACTAAACAACTCTTCTATTTCTAGGTTGATGCCGACAGCGGTCAGTAACTCAGCTGGAGAAAGGCTTGACTAACCACCTAAGTGGTGGTTACGTTGATGATACGTTGAGCCTGGGGGAAAAAAAAACAACAGACACCAAAAAATGCCATTCGATGCTAATGTTTCTACTTGAAATCCCATGTCAGTTCTTGCGTACATGAAGTTAATTGATTATATTTTACTAGTAGCTTTTTTTTCAGTGCCAGGAGAGGATATTGTAGCATCAACACTTCAAGGAATGCATTTATCTAATTACTACAAACTGGCTTCGTTACTTATATATAAAATTTAGGGATGAAATAAAGCAAAGAAAACGTCTTGTGTTTCCTTACCCAACATGAGTTAAAGAACATCCATAGGGAAGATTTCAAACACGTTATCTTGGATTTAACACTACAGTGCAAGCGAATTTCTCAAAGTAATGATTGTGCATTATACAATTTTCCTTATAATACAACACTTTTGATTTGCATAACGCTGATGCATCATTCCAATTATAGAGTGGCCTATATTACTTGCACGATTAAACACAGGAGAAGCTTTACTGGCCATGTGTAACTAGGCTCTGGTCTCCAGCAACTGTAAGTCACGACCAATTGGCCAATCCATGCCTCGTTGCACTGGCCACAAGGAATTTCATAAACGCCAGGAATAACTTCCTGGACGGTCATTTGGTAAGCTGCAACATGATTGCCACAAATGCTATTGGAATTGATAAACATTACTTTACTATTACTGTTTGTATGAAGAAATCTGAACGTAGAACATCTGGCAAAGCCGAACTGCATTTCTGGACATTTTTGACGACTGCGTTTCTAAACCGGAGAAGTTTTAACTCTACAAAAGTCTGTTTGGGGAAATAATGATTTTCGTGTGAGCCAATTTGGATATCCTAGTCTGATTCATGTTCTAAACATTGTGGGCTCCATTCTCTCCGGGCTCTTAATGGTACAATCGAGGAACACTCTTCTTAAAAAAAGATTTTTTTTCAAGGTGATTGCTGGAAGAAAATGTGATTAACTGCCTGAGTGAGTAGGTTTCTATAAACTGCAAAATACCGAGATTTTACTCCTGGTATGATTACAATATGTATTGTAGGGAGCTACCTTTCTGTATCTTATTCCACTTTAAATTTACTCCTGGAAACAACAGGATCTTCTTTCTTTCTTAAGGTGTTGAAGAACTGAAGAAACGAGCGCCATCTGTCATTCCAAACAGTGAGGCTATTGTCTACATATTCATACCAGTGTATGAGGAAGAATATTAGGCTCACATTATTCCATATATAAAGATTAGATAATACTGATGAGAGGATTCTACTCAATTAGCAGCCAAACATATTCACGGTAAAACTCATATTTAATGGAGAACGAATTAGGCTTTACACATAATTTAGTTGAGTGATCGGGACCTGAACACGCAGGAGGGTGAAAGGCGTGCACGGGTAGAGTAAATTGTGGTATAGTTGGGTCAACGTGCCGTCAGTGGACTGAACCAGGGCATGTGAAGCGTCCAGGGTAAGCCATGGAAAGGTCAGTGGGGCCTGGGTGTGGATAGGGAGCTGTGGTTGCGGTGCATTACACATGACAGCTAGAGAATCGATGTAAGAGGATGTGGCCTTTCTTCGTCTGTTCCTGGCGCAACCTCGCAAACGCAGGAAACGATGATCAAGTATGGGTGGGGGGGGGTGGATGTATGTGTGTGTGTGTGTGTGTCTGTGTCTGTGTGTCTGTGTGTGTGTCTGTGTACGTGTAAGCACGTAGAACATTTTCTTTAATACACTGTTTAAGACCAACGAATATCTAACATTTATCAGCCATCTTTCTTTTTCTTTTCACCACACGATTAGTTTCATCAGGTAAAGCATGAATCAAATGTTCTATATTCAAATGCAATTTATTCTTGGAATACATGAAATATATGAAATATTCACTCTATCTTGTGTACACCTTTCACTCTCCTGAATGTTCAGGCCCCGAGCACTCGGAACCTTTTTGATTCCACCTCCACTTCCGTCTACCCTTGTCTTATTGTCGCCTCCATATAACCTCTCTGTCAGCCTCTCCTCTCTCATTCTTCTCGTATGTCCAAACCATATCAGCACATCCTCTTGAGCTCTCTCAACCATACGCTTCTCTTTCTTTTTATTATTACCACACCCCTACTCTTACTCTGTCATTTCTTAGTCGATCAGCCCTACTCACCCCACATATTGTCCTCGAACATTGCTTTTCCATCACATATTCTTCTTCTCCACATTTCCATTTAGGGCCCACGCCTCGCACCCATACAATATCGTCCGGACTATTACGTATACCTTTCAAGCATGCCCATCTTTGCCCTCCCCTGATAGTGACGTATCTTTCCAAGCATCCTTCACTATTCTCAGGACTTTCGCCCTCTTCATCGCTTCTCTCGCACATGTTAGCGCTGCTTCCTTGAATGCCATCCACTCCTCACCTCACACACTCTCCTTGTTTCAATTACTTTAACATTTTGCCATTCTGCACTCAGTCTCTTCTAGTATCTCTTCACACAAGCCTCCTTTACAAGTTCATTCACCTACACCACCATGTTCCCACCTATATGATTTTCCGTTTTCCGTAAGCCCCTACAAATATTCACTTTTTTCTCCAGCAAGTCAAGATCAGACGTCCTACCAGCTGCCCCTCTCAGAAAATTAGCATCTAAGAGCCTCTCTTTTGCATGCTTGTCAACTAGTACGAAATCCAATAATGCCTGCTTACAATCCCTCCTACTCACCCACGTATAATCATGTATGTCCCTCTCTTTAAATCAGATATTCAAAATCACCAGTCCTTTTCCAGCACACAACTCTACAAGCTGTTCTTCATCTTTATTCACGTCAGTGGGTACCCAGCGCCCCTCAAGTATAACCTCAACTGCCAAATAATCCACTTAAGTATTCAAATCATGAATCATTAACACCTGATCCGTGGCTCCAAAAGTTGTGTCACGCCCAAACTCAGCTCCTGCCAAAAAGCTCGCCTCTCTTCCTCACTCCTAATGTTTCTAGGAGCAGAAGCATCTCTCACAATTCATTTTCGTTTTTACCCACATTAGCCTTTGGCTAACTTCCTCACTCTTTCACGCACTCCCACAACTCTTCTCTCATCATGAGTTCTAACCCTTCCTTTGCTCTAGCCCTTAAGCTAACCCCTGAAAAATACACTTCCAATTATTCTTTCCCCTTCCCCTTGAGCTTTGTTTCACTCAGAGCCAAAGCATCCAGCTTGGTGTCCTGAAATATACCGCCTTTCTCTCTCTTCTTCTCATCTTGCTTACATCCACATATATCCAGACAGCCAAGATTAAGCCTTCGAGGAGTAGGATAAGCATTCTTCGCTTGGCTCCTTCTGTTCCAAGTTTCAGAGACTGAAATACAAGCAAGGGAGACTTTCTAGTTCTCCATTCTTAGAATTGCCCCAAGACCCCTTCCTGAGACAAAGTCCTGGTAGCATCCAGGATTTCTTTTCCAGGAGCGTGAGGCTGCCCCAATTTCCAGTAGAAGGGGAATGATGGACTCTCTTTTGCAGTGACAAGTTCTCTGACAAGACTGTACTCCGAATGAGGCAGCCTGGCCAAAAAGTGACTTTTCACTTGTAGTGTAACCTCATGTAGGCGAAGTCCAGTAGCTATATATATATATATATATATATATATATATATATATATATATATACACACACACACACACACGTTTCCTCAAGAGAAAAACATTGCAGTGATTTTGATAAAGAATGAGTCACAAAACGCGTGTGTGTGTGTGAGCCAAAGGCAAACAGTGCGCTTGTTGAAGTCTGTTTCACAACAACTCACGGCCACCCGTAACTGTGTACCGCTCAGACCTGCAAATAATTGAGCAACTGTGTATTCAAGCCAGTCGTGTGAACCTCTCGCTTGAGCCTTGGTTATTATTCGACACATCCGATCGCTGGCTCGGCATCTGCCAAACGACTCACAACACTGGAACTTCGTGAACTACGTTGTGTGGGTACAGCCTCATGGGGTCTCTGGGTAACAGTCGAAGACACCAAGTTAAACAATCAAAACGAGCCATATCTCCATCCCATCTAGACCAACGGAACGGAGCTTCGAAGACTCGTCCGAATCACTCAGTTCGGACGGTTCATTCTGGTGAAACGAGCGATGCTTTCTGCTCTCAGCAACACGTTAATGAACAATAGGAAGTTGTCACGTATGAAAAAGCACAGTCTTGTATCGTAATATCGCTGGAAGTTGGAGAGTCGAGAATTTATGGCTGTGATGGCTTGCACATTTCCTCTTTAGCCAACCTAACCGGAGGCTGAAATACCTCGACAAATGAGTGACAGGAGGCCGCTTATATAAACCCCTCCGTAACGTCAGTGTGTGCGTACTTTTTGAGCGTATGTGTATACTAGTCTCAGCATACGCATGTCATCCCGAGCATGAAACGACGGTGGGTTATTTTCGCGTATACAACAGAATGCACTACTGTTAAAAGAAAAGACAACTCCCTTTGAAACAGAGGAGTTTCAACACTTGCCCAAACGAGGCCCGCGTTTACAAGCAGCGAGTGAGACCTTGCGACGGAAGACAAAGCAACGCGTGTCAACCCAGTTAGCAGCAGAACCACCACCACCACCTCCACCACCTCCACACCACCACCTACCCCGGCCATGACCAGTCACGGCCGTCAGGTACAACTATGGGGATCTTCGTGGCTCCTCCAGCCGCAGTCCGCCAGCAGGAAACACCTCATCAGAATTCTTGGAGTATGAAAGCTATCCCATTATTTTTTTCAAGGTTGTGTTTATCTGAGTGTGCGCGTGTGTACGTGTACGTGTATGTATAAAAAAGAAAGAAAGATGAACCAACGTAGAAAATATGAGGGTGTATACGAAAGAAGTGCTACATGTATATCGTTGTGGGGAAGAAAAAAAAAATGAGATGAATTCTTTTAGCAGTACAATTTCTCTCCCTCTCTCTCTTGTCCCTCTACAGCGAGAAGCGGTACTGCTGCTGCTGTTCTTGCTGCATCTGAACGCCCTTGTGCAGCCGTGTGCCGGGGAGCAGCCCTCACGACTGCAGTCTTCGGCCTCACCCCAAGAAACACAGTCTGCAGCAGCAGCTCCTCCTCCTCCTCCTCTAGCACCATCATCGTCGTCTTCGTCGTCATCGTCATCATCTCGACTGCAGCCAGTGACCTTCCCTGCTCGGCTTCAGCCGCCCAACACGACCCACTTCGAGGAACACACTCCCTCACCGCCAGCAACACAGAGCCCGTCGTCAACACCCAGTTCTCCATCACGGCTGAGGCAGCGCCAGACCGCGGCGGCGACACAGCCTCCAGCATCGGTTTCACAACCTCCGTCAGCCGGGGCAAAGCTTCCAGAGCTGGCGAAGCGCATTCTCAGCTTAACGACGAAGCTTCTAACTCTAGCGCCAGAGTTGTCCGAATTGGCGCCACCGTCCTCAGAGCCGGTGACAGAGCCGATGGCATCAGCCTCTCCTCCTCCTCCTCCAGAGTGCGTCTCGAACTGTACTACATCATCCCCCCGGCGACGGGACCAGACGACGACATCTCACTTTCCTTCCGTCTCCATCTCGTCCGATGATGCGTCACCCTCAGCTCCACATCCCAGAGAGACAACATCATCCCCGCACCCAACAGAGAGATTTTCAACGTCACTTGATGCGCAAAATCCCACATCTCCACAGCCGACAGCGACACCGTCACCTCATCTCACAACGACGATGCATACGTCTCCACATCACACGTTTCCCACGCCTCCGTACAGCTCGGCCGCTGCGTCTCCTCCCGCGAAACGTGTCCCCCAACACCCAGGGTCACCTCCAGCGCTACATCCCCCGGACTCATCCTCCTCAGGCCTTACAAAATCACCAACACAAGCCACATATTCGCCTCCTCCGCCACCTTTTACTTCGATCTTGGGACCAGCGCTTCCAGCACTGGCGCCATATTCCTCAACGCTGGCGCCGCGGCCAGAGGCGCCTACCCCAGATCCTTCGCAGTGGCCGCGTCCACACTCATCGTCATCACCAGCACCACGATCTCCGTCGCTGGAGACGCAACCTCTGTCATTACTACCACGAGCCAGGTCTCCAACACTGCCACCACCTGATCCCTCAGCGTCCGCGCCGCGCGCTCGAGAGATGAAGTTCCCTGAAGAGACGATGGAACCAGCCTCACCCTCGTACTCGACAGCGACTTCAACGCCTCTAGATCTTTCTGCGGCGACGCTGACAACGCCCACGCCTCCTCCACAATCTACTATAGCGACACCGTCGCCACAGTCTACAGCAAGACCAACGCCGTCACATCCTACGGTAAGAACGCCTCCATATCCCACAGCAACGCTAGCACCTACATATTCTACAGCAACGCCGTCACCTTCCCTATCCAAAACGACACCATTGCCAGCACTACCACATTCTACGACGTTGGCACCGACGCCCCTACATTCTACAGCAGCTGTACATTCTACAACAACGCTGACACCAACACTGTCATCTTCTGCAACGACACCAACACATTCTACGAGGACACCGGTATATTCTACATTGACAACATCATCAGCACATTCTACAAAAACACAAACACCAGCACTACCGCATTCTACAACACTACTAACGTCATCACCTCCTACAAAGACACTAACACCTCTACACTCAACACTGACCACACCTACACATTCTACGCTTCTTGATCCTACAACTACCTCAAGACTACATCCTCCTACAAGGACACCAGAACCTCCACATCCAACGAGAACGCTGTCAACAGCGACTCCATTTCCTAAAACGACTCTAGATTTTCCACATCCTCTAACGACACCAGAGACACCAGAGTCTCCACATTCCTCACATTCTACGACATCAGACCTTACGAGGAAACCAAGACTTCAGTTTAGCTTGAAAGAGACATCAGCATCGCAACATTCTGCAGTGACAACACCTACACATTCTACAGCGACAGTAGCACCTCTACATCCTACAACGACACTAACAAAACATTCTTCGACGAAAAGAACACCAACGTATCTACGCTCTGGAGCGAGACGAGCGCTTACAAACCTTACAACAACAAGAACAGTGATAACAGCAACTCCACATTCTACATCGACCTCAACACAAGCACCTCCACAACCTACGACGCCAGCAGTTTCCCCAAATCCTAGGGCGATACGTTCTCCTCCAGGTTCTACAACAGCTGTGGCCCCTCCTCCTGTACAGTCCACGCCCACATCAACACCTCAATCCAATACAACATCTCTCACATTGCAATACAACACATCGATGGTTCTCACATTGCCCTTCGATACGTCACTTGTACCTGGGTTTCTAAAGTTCATTCTCCAGCACCTAACGTTATCACCTCCACCTCCACCTCTACAACTGCCGGCACCACCACCACCACCACCTCCACCTCCACATACCACACAAGCACCTCAGCAAGTCAGAGGGATGACGCCAAAGCATAGTACACCAAGACCTTCACCAACGAAGCCACATCTAGCTGGCGTGCCGTCATCAACATTCCCTTCTATCCTGGCAACGCTTCCTCGACTATTATCACCACCACCGCGTTCTACAGCGGCGCCGTCGCATCCTTCAGCGCCTACTTCGGAAGAGCCGTCGGCGTGGAGGACGCCAGAGCCCCCACCACCTTCGTCACCACGGCCTTCGACGTCGCCACCGACCCCTCAGACGCAAAGGCCGTTCCCTCAGCCGTCGGCACCGCTCACGCGAATAGTCGCGTCAAAAGTTGAAACGCTGAAGCCAGCCATTCCAGTCATAGCACCGCAGTCGCCACTGTCGATACAAAAACCTCCGTCAGTGGCGGTGCGGCTTCCGCACGGAGCTCAGTCGCTCCTGGCGTTAAAGGCACAGCTTGGGCGAACGTCACTGAAGCCGGACCTTCAGCTAAACCTCACCCGTCCAAACGCAACGCCGCCGCCGTCAGAAAGCAGCTCAGCGCCAGATGTCACGCTTCAGCAACGGTCGCTTGTGGAGGCATCGCAGCGCCCGCGGCTGCTGGAACCGCGACACTTAGTCCAGGCGCCGCAGTTTCGTAAGGCGGGCCTCCGAAAAGCATCGCCACCACCCTCTCAGACGATGCCCCCGCCGCTGCCGCTGCTCCCTCTTGCAGCGATGAAACGGAAGGGTCCAACGGAGGCTCCACAGCAGCTCTCTTCTCCAGCACCACGGGTTCCAGCAGCGACCCCAATGCCTCCAGTGAAACCACAGTCCATCCAGGCGTCACCATCGGGCTCTAAACCTCTAACAATTAAGCCAGCAGATTGCACGTTGAGCAGCATACTATTGCTTCAAAAGGTCTGTTCATCCACACAACCTCCAGTCTCCACTATGTCACCATCAAGACTGTCGACTCCACCACGTCACACAAGGTCGCCCCCACATTCCACATCGTCGCCTCTACATCCTTCAACATCCCCAACATCACAGTTTAAAACACCAGCCCTGCCACGTCCGAGGTTATATCTACATTCAAAACAGTCAGTTCCAATTTCTAGAAATAGGTCCTCTTCTCCACACACTACACCACTACCTTCACACACCACGCTATCGTCTCTCGGATGTGTAGCATCACCTATACCTCCACACTGCAACACTATGGCTCACCATCGTACACTGTCACCTTCTCACAAGATGGTGTCACATTTTCCTCTAACTCATGCAAAGCCAACTCCTCCACCACTCGCTAGAGCTTCACACCCGTACCGGAAATCAATGCGTTCAAATCTAACATCATCAACATCTTCAGCATCTCCACACTCCACCACGTCAACCTCACGTCCATCGTCATCAGCTCCTTATCTTCCATCATCAGCACTTCCAAACCGTGCAGCATCATCGTCGTTTCTGTATCCCATAGTATCATTTCTATTACCTTCACGCTTTAGAACACCAAGCCCGAGTTCTACATCGCCATACTCCAAACCATCGTTTCTACGATTCACGCCATCTCCACACTCTGAAACATCAGTCCCACGATCCATGCCGTTGGCTCACGCCTCTGAAATGGTACCTCCACACGCAGAAACACAAACTCGAAAATCCAATGCATGGCTTCCACTTTCTAAGACGCAGTATCTTCACCCTGCACTATCATCACCTGCGCAAACCACGCATCCCAGCGCACCAGTCCTACGCCCAGCATATTTTCATCCTTACTTTAGGTTGCCCCAAGACGAGGTATCACCACAACTGAATCCTGCAGCATTACCTCCGCACACTGTGGCATCCTTCCCGTCGCACACCACAGTGACACTCCCGCATCAAATATCATCTTCCATATATTCTGGATCGCCACAACCACTATTTGCGCCATCATATCCACGTATGGTGTCATCATCGTCATATCGACACCCCACGCTATCAGCGCCAAGCCGTAGAATCTCATTTCTACGTCACGGCCCAACACCACGCGTTGCGACATTCCCTCCACACCAGCCACAGTTACCTCCACACCTTATACCATTAGCAACGCGCCCAAGATCAACACATCCGCTGCCTGTAACGTCGTCTCCGATAGTTAAGAAATTAATACTACGACTCCCTGCATCACTTTCACGTCTGAAACTGTTATACGAAGAGATGGATGAAATACGTTCACCACCACAATCCTTCATATCATACAGCAAAGAAGGTGTGTTCATACAGTTGTTATATATATATATTCGTGAATAAAGTAAAATGTTAAATAAGCTTCTGCAGGTAACAGAAAACCTAAACACACACACACACACACACACACACACACAAAGTCGCCATCTTTTCCCAGCACTTGCTCAACTGTGTGTTTCCTCTTGTAGGTCCTGTAGTCTTCATCCTTGGATCTGGGAGTAAGATTCTGGTCTCAAGACTGCCAGAGACTAAGAATGGCGTCTCCAACACGACGGATACCTGGATATCAGAGGAAGGGCACCGGGGATAAGACTGAAGTGACAGTGTGACCAAATACTCAGCATACTGATTGCAAATTTCATAGATGTAGTTATGATACAACCTGTTCGCAGTCACTCCTCAGAAATGTTAAATCAACGATGTACAAAAAAAATATACTAAAAGTTATTTTTCCCTAGTCTGTGTTTTACTCTACTTATCTACTTATCTTTCTTTCTTTATATATATATATATATATATATATATATATATATATATATATATATATATATATATATATATA
>JAYMFT010127430.1:0-13117 GCA_038088735.1 Panulirus argus | reverse complement strand
GGGGGGAGAGAGAGAGAGAGAGAGAGAGAGAGAGAGAGAGAGAGAGAGAGAGAGAGAGAGAGGAAATAAAATCTTTGAAAATTGATATGAAAAAAGTTATTACTTTTATCAACACAACACAAATACTACTCATCAAAAGGACATGGAGTTGGTGGGTTTTCAGCGGAGCAGCAGCGAGCTGTTCTCGCGAGGAACTTCCGTCCCCTGCCTGGGTCAGCCAATCTGGGTAGGTCAATGTTAAGAGGCCAGACTTAACGGCTCCATCTCATAGGCAATGAAAAACATAGAAGGTTCAGGATGGCCTTAATGAGCCTTGGAGATGATGGTAAAGAAAAATCCAAAACCAGTTTGCAATGGTTTCCGGTCGACGCTAAATATAGTGGCAAGTCGCCTCCCATACTGGCAATTGTGGGAAAGAAGTAGCTGATCAGGGGCACGGAAGCAGTGGCAGCTGCCTGCTTTGACGCAATCAGTGTACTAGAAAAAGAAATGTAGCCAGAAATAAAATACGAATGATTCAGGAAGACCTAGGGAGCTGGGTGGCTCCAGACGACAGACAGGAGAGGCTCTGACTAGGCTGTGCATCGGACACAAGAGACTGACTCGTGGCTAGTTAACGGCTCATTCCGTGAAGATTATCAGGTGCCAATGACTGTGGTGGAATAGTGCGTGACATTCGAAGCATCAAGAAAAAAATGATTCAACTCTCTGTGTACTCGAGATAGTACTGGATGATAACTGTGATAAATCTTAGTTTCCTGATGGTAAGATATAACACTGCACTTGTTAACTGTATTTGTAATCTATACTTCCCGACGAAAGCAGGTTAGTGTGACATCTATCTTTTTATCTATACATTAAAAAATATCATATATCGCTAATTCATGTTTGTGTTTAGCCAGATACGTGTGTATGTTGTAAGTTTAGGGTTTGACAGTGAAATGTATAGGAGAGTAAAGGCAGGGAATGGAGAACAGAGAATATATAGAAAAATTACAGATGAGCTTAGGGCAGTACAGAGTACAATAGAGACTACAAGTGCGTAGAACAGAACACAAGCACAGAAGAGGAGAGGATTGGGAAAAAATAGTAAAGAATCCTAAACAGGAAAGTACATTAATGTTTAAGAGGGCTGAGAGTACGAGAGAATACAGAAGAGTACATAACAAAAAGGGAGAACAGCTGCAGGTGTTAGAGAACATGCCTTTATTTGAGCTGTGGGTCCTGGTTACTACCTCAACCATTCCCTCTCGCTGGCAGCAGAGTAAGGTGTAATGCGTGTGCAAGGGGTTACAACGATGGCTAATTCAGATGGCAAAAAGTCCTTCAATTTCATGGTCCATTACATATCAAACTTGTCCAAAAACATGTAGTTGATCAGCACAACATGGACTTTACTAAAAAAAAGTGTCCTGATTAAAAACGAACCTCTCAACTTAGGAAGAGGATGACAACGAAACATGTAGGTTTCAGAACTCCATGTTTAATACATATAAATATATACAAAGACGGAGTCCAGCCTTATTAGATTCGATTCTTACTAGTCCTTCGCCCAGTACATTAATTCGTAACCCCATTTGCCTTTGTCTCGCGAGGACACAAAGTCATCTTCCAGACCCACTGAGGAAGTGGGGTCCTTATTCACAGTGTGAGACACTCGACGCAAGCTAGTCCCATGTGGCGAGATATGTCGACATGGAAAGGAAAGCCTACCTCCTCTACCTTAATCAACCTTGTAATGCTTATCCAAGTGCATGTTGAACCAGTTCTAGCTTGCTAATTAATGAATTCGCATGACACCTTTCAAGACTGATCATGCAATTGAAACAAATGAAAGCAGTAGGAAGCTGTCTTCTTATTGTTGTTGCTATAATTTTCATCGTCACTATGGCCACCCAACCCACCCAGTGCTTCAACCTTTTTCAAAGTGGTTTGGCGACCAGTTCGCCACAGCGTACTGAGATTCAATTGGGCACTGCTCATAACTCAGTGGCCTTTATGAACACCTCGACACTCAAGAATTTCCCACAAACGTTCGTGGCCATAAACCTTTCGTGGCATCATGGGGCGTGCGTGCATGCGTATCTAATTACATCATCCCATCAATTACTTTTTTTGACAGTTCTTATATTCTCGAGTTTTTTTTTTTGGCTTAATGTTGTAGTCTAATTTTCATTGCCTTATTTACTGTCTTCGAGTTAGTTATCTGATTTAATTTTTCAGTCTGTTGCCTCACTGATTATAAACCATCTGATTTTTCATTTCTAATGCTATTCATACTTTTTTTTAAATACTGTAACTGAAATAAATTTTTTAAAGAATACGAAGCAATAAATTACAGGAACTTTTATCATTATGGCCGAATTTTACAGGTATAATGCAGTCCCTGTAGAGGTATACTGCAATACCTGTAAAAGTACACTAGTCCCCACAGAAGTATACTGGAATACCTGTATAGGCATACTACAGTACGGTAGAGGTAAACTAGAGTACCTGTACTTGTACAAGTATTAACTTTTTGTATGGTAGGGTACTTTGAAGATATAGATATATATTTGCGTCCCTGTATAAGTAAAACCACTATAATCATATAGATCAAGGAGAACCTATTAGCACCAATATAATAACGATGATCGTAACACAAAAACTGTGGGTTTCCAACAGGTATTCATAACTCACGTGTGGCTACCATCAAATACAGGAACAGAAAATTACATGCGCAACACAACAGTGGCCCTACAGTACATCACAAGCGCCTGCAACATACCACTGGTTCCCGCAACACACCACTGGCTCTTGCAATACACCACTGCCTCCCGCAATACACCACTGGCTCCTGCAACACAAGACTAGCTCCGGCACGACCTGTTGGCTCCTGACAAAACGACTGGACAATGGCGGCGGCGGACAACGAACTTTGACAACAAGACAGTTTTCCAGTGTGGCTGGCACCTGGATTTGTTCTTTTACACTTCCATTCATCGTTATACAATCGCTCTCCAGTATTTATTGAGAGACATATCAGAGAGAGTTAGATCAATCCTAAATAATGTCATCAAACAGACTAAACCTTAATATTTTTTTACTCAAATATATCAGTGTGGTTGGCCGTTTACCTGGCTAACAACAAAAAAGTATCTTTAATTTTAACAACAAAATATTAGAAAAAAATATACATGTGTACTTAAATACAATAATAAAACGATTCTGAAACTACTTCATCAATTTTAAGCTATGGTTCACCTGAATTAAGAATTAATTACTAATCTCGCTGGAGACTAAGATTCTAAACCAAATACATTTTCAATGATAATCAAACTAATGTGGTAATTATTGACAGAAAGCTGGATCACTGAAATCAATTGCATAATTATATAATACTGAAATGCATTATCTGGCACAGGTTTGCCAGAGGTCAACGACATGCGAGATGCATCCTCTGGCAGATAAAATAGTGACCAATGATGCAATACCCGGAAATCCAATGTGACAGTCCAGCATTGAGGTTACTTTTAGATGAGTTGCCCATCCATTGCACCAGAATGTCTTCGAGAATTAAAATTGTTTCAGCCATAGAATTCATGAGAGGCTGCAAGCAGACATCCCCGTACGCAACGCTGGATATTATCAGGTGAATATCTACCCATTTTGCACTCAGATATGGTTAATTGGTAATTTCTGTTTCCGTTACGAGATATGTCTTTACGAGAATCGTTTGGCAACTCGGTAGTCGAAAGCGAATATAAATACAAGTGTTTGTGGGAGGCTCGCTAAGTATACAAAGTGTGAGGCGTCCGAGTGTCAGGAGATAAGCTGAGACTTGGGGACATTGAGTACCCGTAAGTCATTGTTGCCATTTTCACCCACAAAAGGCTCAGGTAACGGCCTAATACTTGAAGGGATTAAGATATATACATAAGCGTCCATAAAGGAAAGCACCTGACCTAGGTAAACGTACCATGCAAACCGTTAACACAACAATGAAGATAACAGTACCTGGACTTATATCTGTGCGATATTACATTTTCCAACTCCTATACTCCACAGTGAAATAATGAAGCACTTTACGTATATGGAACACAAGTAAATTAACTATTTATATAAATGAAACAAACCGTTGTTTTCAGCTTAAGAAGCACCGCTGCGGCCGTGGTGGACGATGACTCGTTCGTTGCTGCTCCTGGCGTGTCTGTCGGCGTTGCTGGCGAAGTGTAAGTTACTCTTTGTTGTAGCTGTAGATCTATATACAGCAGTCACTTTTCCAAACTTAAACATACACTACTACAAGATAAAGTAATGATTTTAACGTATTTCAGCCAGCAGCATTCTGTGCCCGAGGGTTTGCACACTAGATTTCCGCCCTGTGTGCGGCAGCGACTACAGGACCTACAGCAACCCGTGCGCACTGCACCGAGCCCGCTGTCGCAACCCGTACCTGAGGAAGCTACATTATGGACCTTGTAGTAAGATGGTTCAACGGGAAGTGTGAAATTCCTGTTCTTAGTATGATGGTTGAGATTTTCAGTGATTCTTTCCATGACTTAAACCACACAGCATGACTGGTAGGTGACTTGAGCACGACGGTGCAGACCATGTGGATGATGGCCTTTGCCTCTAACCTCCTCCTTAAGGACCAGGTCAAAAGGCCACTCCATACCGAAGGATCGTGCCGTCGTGCTGAATGCGTCCTGACGTTGTGCTTCAGAACAAATGCTAGTTCTGCCAGTCTAAAGCTGGAAATTATCTTACAGACAACAAAGACTGCCCCTTGGCTTGCTGGAGTCTATACATGCCCGTGTGCGGGAATGACTGGATAACGTACAGGAACGCCTGCGAGCTTAGGCGCATCGCCTGCAGGGACCCGCATAGCCTCCTGAAGGTGGCCCATGTTGGACGCTGCCGTAAGTTGTACTTTCCTCTGTATACAGTGATAGTCATGACTCACTGACCTCATCAACAGTAACAGATATGCCTTATGATTACAGTAAAGAGTTATGCCGTACTTTTTATAGTGATTGCTATATTTGACTTAGTATATGCAGTGATTACTATATATGACTATATATGTGTGATAGCTGTGCTTGACATGAATACAGCGACAGCTATGTTTGACTTATACCTACTTTATATAGTGATATCTATGATATAAAGTGACAGCTATGTGTGACATACTTGAAAGAGTTATAGGTTCTTGATTGCTTCTTATCCAGTCAAAAGAATAAGGGTTTAAATCAGTTCAGAGGCGAAGGTAAAGGCTTCTTATCTAGTCAAAAGAATAAGGGTTTAAATCAGTTCAGAGGCAAAGGTAAAGGAGAATGGCAAACAAGGTATATACCCACCAAAAATATATATAAATAGTTTTTAAGTGCCTATATAATTTGTTCTCTCCAAAGTAATATAAGAATTTTGTATTGAGAGGTGCTGAGGGAAATGCCTCCTCTGCATTTCCATAAACTAATTATACCTAACATTTGAAAACTTTCCTAGGTTTCTACGGCTATTAATATATGTAACTGGCTTCTGGAGCCAGAACCTGATGGAAACACTTTACGAGGATTTCCCGGGACCTAGACTGGCACCTTGGAACTCCTGACCTCTTGACAAACATTCTAAAGGGGAACACAGGGTTGGAGTGCATTGGCTTGTATGGCCTATATTCAGCACCTTTACAATTTCTTATTAACTAATAAAACAGTAATCGAAGTAATTTGCTGATTATTCTCTTACTTGTCTTTCTTAATTTACTTCCCCAGGAACCCCTTCTTGAGGGTTCCTGCATCACTTAGGAAGCTGGCCATGCTTCCTGGGCATGGCCACAGGTCAAGAATTGTGGTGAAGTTGTGTGTACCTTTGTTGGGTAATCACAGTTCTTTAAAAGATGCAAGGACAGGGCAACCAGAAGCTACAACATGAAATTAAAGAATAAACCTGTTAGAAAAGATATATAAAGAAGTACTTTTATCATATAAGAGCAGTGGATGAATGTAATAAACTAAGGAATGAATTTGTGAATGTTGACAGCATAGAGAAGTTTGCATATTTGTATGATAGTAGCCCCCCACAATACAGAATGATCTGAGTGTGAGCTTCAGTGAGGAGGATCTGAAGGAAAGTGGAGTGTCATGCGGTGAAAAAGGGTGTAAAGATTTTGGGTGTATTGAGAAGTGTATGGAAGGAGGGGGCCATTCATTGTCTCTTACAGGAAAAATTGGTATGTCAGAAGAAATAGTGCAGTCCCATCAGTGTTGTATGAAGTGTAGATACATTTGTAAAGACACTATATGTAAATGGTAATCCTGAAGTGGTGTCAGTGAGTGAATTTGAATAATGAGGCTCAATCCACACACACCCCTTGCTCTCCCTCTTCCACCACCACTCTGCCTACATCCCCTGGGGTATATACACAATACTTCAATGCTATACCATGGCCATATGTTATAATAATACACTTCTGTGTACATATGTTTACTTTTACAAATATTTCCTCCATAAAGATTGATTTCATTATTGGCTGCTTGTATGCCCCTACCACTAGCTAGACCATGCAATATTTGGCAAGCTGCTGCATCACATGACTGTTGTTGGCTGTTGGCAACTCAAGGGTAAGCTGTTCTTTCAATTGTTTCTTTCCCTAAACCTCAAAATTTTGAACTTTTTACCCTCTTACCGTCTTTCCCAAGAAGCATGACCAAGCAATTTAAGACAAGTTTTCCACTTCCTCCCAAATTTGTGAATAATTTCCCTTGTGTCTTTTTTCCCCACTTTCATTGAAATATATCTATTTCAATTAAGGTCTGGCCCGAATGTGGTCTTCTGTCAGTGACTGGAGCCTCCAAAGTAAAAAAAAAAAAAATAAAATAAATAATTGCAAGGCTCAACCTCCACTGTACCTTCTCCCTCTTCCCTTTCTCCTCTGCCTCTGCCAGGCAATCAACTCTCATTTCAGCACTGAAACACAGCCATGTATGTTAGTTCTCTTGTTTGTATATATCCTTTACTGTTTCTTGTATTTCTTTCATTTCATAAAAAGTAACAGATAATGTGAACTTTCTTCAAGTCTTCCACCATTAAAGAGTTCATAAGAAACATTCTTTTGCAAGTAATATAATTCAGGTGTACTGAATAATGGGAAACTAAAGTTTATAGCATGAATGTGCTGTGCTTAGGAAAGACACTCATCATGACAAAAAAATTTTTGCAACTTAAATGAGCTCATTATTTTTGCCTTATACTTAACTAACCAGAACATTAGGCAATGTGGGTATCTCATCCTTGTAGATGGACCACCTGAAACATTACATGGTTTCCATGAGGGCCAAAGCTTTAGCTCCAATCACTCGTCAAGTTCATTTGCATTGTAGGATACTCTCAAATTTATTCCTCACTTCATTTTACAGTGTCATTTTCCCATTTGGCATGAGTTTTATCAATGTCCTTTGGGTAATAAATGCAATAAATGGCCCATTTAAAATGTACAAGTATAAATTCTGAAATTTCTCTGCTCTTTGTGACAACTTTCCCACAATAATTCTGAGATGGATATGTGAAGAGGACATCAGACCTTACTAACCTGCTATTAAATAACTTTTTTATGGCTGTAGGTTGAAACAACTATAACAAATATATTAAAATGATTTTATTATGTATACTTCATTTTGAGTCATATATCATACATAATTATCAAATTATTTATCTTAAATACAGTATTGCAAAATAAAAACAAGTTCCTTAGGATTGTTTCCAATTTATCATCAAAAACTGCACATAAAAGGAGCTGGAATTTTCCTCTGCATCATTCGCAATTTCATGGTAGCTTTTTCATCCTAAACAGCTAAGAGCACTGGTGAAGTTGTACCAAGGATTATTATAAATATACAAACTATATATATACAAACTATCTATACTTTTTGGCAAGCCACACTCTGCCTTGGCACATCTTTTTTGTGAAGTGTACTACATCAGGACACAAAATTTGTAATAAAAGAAAAAATGCAACTTCCTGGTTCCTACAAAAGTCATTAAATGTTCTTGCCAGCCCATGATCTTTTCCAAACATTTGCATATCACTAAGAAGCAGTTTTTCTTGAACAGTCAAGGTCATAATACTTGACAATATTCTTGTATGCCATTTCCCTCTTAAGACTTTTTTTTTTCTGAATACTTTAAGAGTAATCTTTGCTTGCTCTGTAACTGAGGCTTGGTCTTTTTAACTCTATCTCCTCACCACCTACTAATCCTTGGTTATCTTGAAACTAGCTGCCAGTCGAAAGTTTGCCCAGCAGCCAGACTATGTTTACCTTCTTCCTCTAGGTAGCTCTTACTTGTACTGTATCTTACAGGCATATCTTATCTATTTCCTCCCATATAGTTTTTCCCTTCTATCCCCTACCTCTTAACTCCCCCTGGTTTATACTTTACATCTAGTTGGCACTTATTCATGCTTTTCACATGTTATTTTCTTGGTTAGTCCATTTTTCACACATTTCAGTTTATTGTTCCCTTGCTAACTGCCTGTTGTTTATCCTCTACCTCCAGCTTCCTCTTCATTATGTGCTCCAAAGGTATGTCCAGGTACATTCTTAACTCAGAACTGGTTCTTCTTTCTTTTTCTTAGCTCCCTCGTTTATCTTTTTAATTCCCTGTGTATAACACAGGCATGCTTTGTATCCTACATATGACCCAGCTGTTCTTATAAGCCATGTCTCATTTGGCTCTAAAATGCTATCAACCTCTTATATTCCTCTTACATAACATTTATCAACCAATTGGGTCTCGTTTACTCACCTCCTAGAGCATTTTTTAAAGATCTACCTATCTGATCCTGAATAACATCCATTTCCCACGTAGGTCTTGTATACTGTCCGTATGCATCTAGTTGGCTCTAATTTAGCCTCTTTCTTAACAGAGGCTCATCAGATATATCTCCCAACTGGTTCTTGTAGTGTCTACTGCAAAGCTGCTCTAAAACATTTAACTCCCAACAACCTTTTGATTTTTATTTGTGCTGCTATCAGCAGCTACTTTATTGCACACTCCCATGCTCATCACATGAGTAGCAGTGAAAAAGGATTACAGCAAACTCTTCTCTTGCCAGCTGGTTCTTCTTTAATATCTACCTCCAGCTGACTCCAGTTTACTGTCTTCCTGCCAGCAGACTTGTGTTTAATTACCCTCAGCCATCTCTTGTATACTGCTTACCTCAGAGATGGGTCTTGTCCAGTCCCCATGAAACCCGGTGACTGAAAGATAATTGGAAAATTTTAAAATCCATCAAAATGGAGTGTGAAGTGAAGGAATGTGTGTAAAAATGTAGGGGAAAAAAAAAATGGAAAGACAATGTGGACAAATAACTAGAACATACAGAAAGAGAATGGAGGACATTGTGGAAAACAAAAAGTGAGTGGAGAAAGTTAAAAGAACTGGTGGAATAAAAGAAAAAAGAGGAGGAGAGAGTGGTGACTGTGGAGGAATGAAAATGGGTTTAAGAGAAAAGATGGAGGAGCTACTGAAATAAATTGTGGATAAGTGAGGAAGAAAATGTGAAGGAGAAACATGGAATGTGGAAGAGGGTGAGTGAAAATATGAAGTGGCATATGTTTTGAGGAGAAAGGGCTGGAAAGTATGAGGAAAAGTATAGAGAAAGTGTGAAGGATAAAGCAGAGAAAAAGTGAAGAGAGTGAAGGAAACAGTATGTGTGTAAAGGGAAGAATGAATAGATGTGAAGGCACACCCCGACCCTAGCTCTCAAGACACACTCAGAGTATGTCCAGCATCTTGTTAGTCAGTGTAATAATAATCCAGGGGTTTGAAGAACCAAGTCATATTAATGAAATGAAAGTGAAGTATATTATGGTGCACTGTGTCTGTCTAAAGTGTACTGAAGGAGTCTATTAGCCTGTTATGTGTTGAACAGTAAAGTGAGTTAGGGTGTAGCATGTACAGAAGAGTGTAAGACAATGAAATGTGTATCAGGAAAAGTGTTGAGGAGTAAAGTAAGTGAGAGTGAAGTGTGTGCTGGAGATTGAGGTAGTATGTAATGTGCATTGAACAGCACAGGGTGTAGCAAGTACTGAAGTGTGTGTTGTGTATGTGTCAGGAGTATGAGAAGAGTCTAATGTGTTAGGGGCAAACTAAGTATAAGGTATAGTATAAGGTATAGTTAGCTGTAAGGACAAACTAAGTATAAGTTATAGTTAAGTGTTGAGGAATAGTGTAATTTATGGCACAGCCCATGCTCAAGAGGGTGTGAGTGTGTTCAGTGTACTATTCAGGGAGTGTTTTGGGAAGTAAACTGATGGTGAAGTGTTTGTTGATAGTGTATTAGATGCAGCGTCAGGGACTTTGCAAGATTATAATTTGTGTTACGAAGCAAAGTAAACGAAAGCATAATTGATGTCTGGGCAATGTCTGTGTTTGAAGGTAAAATGAGTGGATTGTAAACTCTTGCGTTGTTGAAAGCGTCAAGGGTCAACGTGTTAAGAGTGTGTAAGGGTGTAGTGCTTAAGAGAGTTGCGAGCACAACAGCTACTAAGTAGTGTATTCAAATACAAAACATATGAGTTAGTGAGTCATGGGGTAATGCACAATGGAAGTAAGCTGGTTAAAGTATGAAGAGGTATGATGAGATTTAAGTGATTCCGTTGCATGAAACATATATCTGACATATATTTTAGTGTTTATTACAATAAAGTGTGCATTGGAAAGTATGAAGTACAGGGTGTCGTACTGTTATGTGGTATACTGTACCAGGCGAGCCTTAATGTAAGAAAAAGATAAAATAAAATAGGTTCACTACCAATTCACTGATACGTAATCTTTAATTTGACTCCAATGAGCAGACTTACGACAATGTAAATAACAACGTAACATGTTCGAAGGACCAATAAATCACCAACTACCTCTATCTACAGGGAAATTAATCTGCTGAAACTCTGTAGTCGGCAGAAAACTCCGAAACTTTCAAAATATATCTTATCAAGAGATGATCTAGGGCAAGCCAGTGTCTCTGACATCACTAAACATATCACAAATAAATTCTGAGATATCATGCAATTAGTATCAAACTCTGTACAAGGAAATCAAATCATTTTCACATGTCTTTACTACTGATCAGTAACAGCAAGTTCCATTTCTCCCATTCAATACTCACATGCTCTTTTCCTCTGGCAAAGCTAAGGTGTCATCAGCATCAGACATGTCTGCCATCATGCTGGTGGAAGCACCTGTAAGCATTTTATAATTAGTTCACCAAAAAAATACCTCATCATATCTATCTATCTATCTATCAACCCATCCATCTATATGCCATGACTCTAGCCACACATACCTCCTCAGTCCAAACACAAACATCCAATGAATGCTGAAAGAACATTCTTCCCATGGGAGTGATTCCAAGAGTACACAAAACTAACCAAACAATAATTTTCTAAAAAAAAATGGACACTCACAAAAGGTTGATGATCACTTTTCTTCATACAGAGAATAACTTCTATCCCTTCTAAAAAGTGAAGTCAAGCTTTCCTTCTCAAGATATTTATAGGAATACAGCCAACTACTCAACCCTTTCTTGAAAGGACATGAAATACTTCCTTGAGATAAATCATGACTGACCATAGCTCACCTTTAGGCCTTTGGTCACATTCTTGCTTGTCCAAGAAATCACAGAAGCTATGATCTATCTGATCACCACCACTGTCTTCCAGAATAGCACTTTCAGGATCCTGGAAGATGGAGGTGCGAATGGAACAGTGGCTGCCAACACACTTCATCTCATTCAATTTGTTGCTGCTGTCATCCCACTCGTTCATCCTTGCTACCTAAGAAGAATAATGATAGGCTGTTGAGCAATTCATGTCCATGAAAAAAACAAAAGAAAAGTTATTCTGTTACTTTTTCAAGTTTCTATCTTTCAGAGAAGCTGTCTTTTTTGTTGAATACTCTAGTTTAACACCATGAGCAAAAATTTCTATCTTTATGGTATAACTTTAACCCTAGAATAATCTACATCCTAAAGAATACTATCCCTTGAGTGTGATAATTCAACCTTTGGAAAATAATTCAAAACCTTGAGTACAACTCCCTCACCCTTTGAGTATGATAATTCATATCCTTGGAGGTAATGAAATGATCTGCAGAGACTGATAAACTACTCCCTTAAAGAAAAAACATAGCAATGTGAACACACTTGATAATAAAACTTAAATTTCTAAATACATCTGCTAATATCCTCATGTGGTTTTAGTCATATTCCTTTGTAGACAACAATTTAGTTCAGCGTTTATCATTGTAAAATATGATTGCATGGACCCATTTTCTAATCCTCCACTGACTAGCCAGTCCACAACCTACTCAGCTGCTCTGCTCATCCTTCTGTTCAGAGCCTGGAGATTTATGGGTAGTATTCTTTTTTCTAGGGCTCACACAACTGTTTTTGATGCTAGCTGGATCACATGAGAAATAGCAAACATGTATGAACGAAAAAATGCGCACACACACACATACATATCCCTGAGGTCAGAGGAGAAAGAATAATGCCCACGTATTCCCCACATGTCATAGAAGGTGACTAAGAGGGCAAGAGTGGGTGGCAAGAAGTCCTCCCTTCCTGTATTACTTTCCAAAAGAAGGAAAAGAGCAAGGAGTCAAGTGAGGAAATTTCCCTCTAAGGCTCAGTCATCTGTTCTTAACACTAACTTGCTTATGCAGGATATGGTGAACATGTAAATATATACATATTTTTTTCTTTCATACTTGATTGCCATTTCCCGCTTCAGCAAGGTAGCACCAGGAAAAAGACAAAGAAAGGCCACATCCGCTCACATACACATATATATACATATATACACATATATATATATATGTACGGTGCATATGTGTGCATGTATGTATATATGTGTGTATGTGGGGGATGGGTTTTTCTCCGTCTGTTTCCTAGCGCTACCTCGCTGACGCGGGAAACAGTGATTAAGTATAATAAATAAAAATAAAAATACACATACATGCACATATTCACATATACATACACATACATACACACACACACAGGGAGTGATGGAGTGAGGAGGAGATGGAGTGAGTATTTTGAAGGATTGTTGAATGTGTTTGATGATAGAGTGGC
>JAYMFT010127429.1:0-27202 GCA_038088735.1 Panulirus argus | reverse complement strand
TCTTCCAGTTTAACTTAATTTCCTTCTTGATAGCAATCATTAAACCACCTGATTTATATCTGCTAAGTTCATGCCTGCTTTTATATGCAATGTCAAATCCAAGATTTTCCATACTTGAGATAACATTAATCATGTCAACATCATCATATTCTGTTTCACATAAACATACATCATACATTCTACATAATTCACCAAATTCCATAGATGCTGATTTGTGTGTGTGTGTGTGTGTGTGTGTGTGTGTGTCCCCATGCATCTATTTGTGATGGCCTCGCTGTTTCGAATTATTGATCACCACTGTAATGTTCAGCCTCTTAACTAAAACATTTGAAAAATGTAGGCCTCTCTTTTCCTAATTACTATTGGAATAGCCTGAGCAAGTAAACGAGTTAAGTTTACACAACTTAGGGATGATTCAATTAGTGGGTGAATTATACAGATTCATTTAAATGAACTTGCATATTCAGAATATTTCAACTGTGGGTTTACTGAATTTACTCATCAGGGAACAGATACTGTTTGAGATTAAAGTTACTACCAACGCATTTTTTCAAGGCATTTTCGTCCTTGTTGGCTGTAGGTAGTGTTTGGGGTCTATGAAATATTCACACATACATATTCCAGTCGTCTTCAGTCTAGTGTGATACCTGTAACAAGTAACTCCCGGCACAGGTAACGTTACGTTCGGTCCAAGTAGCATCGTCGTAAAACATTAACCGGAAGACAAGCCGAGCATCCTCTGTACATAAAGTTTATATTTAAAGTTAGAACTGACGTCTTAATACAGCATCTTGGCGATATACATTATAGTCACCGCAATCTCGGCGGAATAAGGTATCGATTTGACAGGACGTCTTGACAGCAAAGCATCTGCCGACAAGGGGCATTAGACCCCTGCATATTGCCCAAAGAACGTTAGACAAGTCAGTGTCTATATAACGTTAGATTAACGTAAAACTTTGCCTGAATGGTATCGACTAACACAATATTTTGCCTCTATAGTGTCGGCTACACGCACCTAGACCACATATCGGTGACAGCATGGTACATGACCCGAAAAGTTTGCTAAATGTGACATTAGCTTTTACATAATCGGCTTAAAGTAACATTCAACACTGGTAGCATTAGCTAAGGACAACATTTTGCCTATTTGGCATCTGAACCAAAGAGCCTCGAATTAAGTTTTGGATTGATAGTGTCTGCGCTACTTTCGACTCATTCTGAACCCATCCATACATGTTTGTGGACTTCGATGCGCGCAAGTGTGACTTTCACACTTAATGAATGTTTTCGTCTACTAGTTGCCTCTGTTATCTTGAGACTCGTTAGAATTAGTGCCTGAGCCACTTGCTATGCTAAACAGCTATTTTATATTGTATATCCTTGAGCTTTTATAATAGAACCCTTTGTCTAGTAGTTATGCGTTTGAAGTTCTGTCAAAGTCTTCGGTCTATTTTCGTATGAGATGTAAGTGAGTAATTCTGCATTACTAAAACGTAATCCACCTCATCTGTTAACGTCATACCAACTTGAAACTAAAGCCTATTTCGAATAATGACTGGCATTAACTGGAGGGGTGTTTCGTGGAACGCTTGTGTCGCCTGCAGAGCACCAGTCATTGGGAGTGAAATGAGAACTGGCTAACATACATTCATTGGGAAATGGAGATAGTCTGAAAGATATTCAAGACCTCTGTATTTCGTTCCATATCCAAAGGTGTTATCTCCAAGTCATGAGCCTGGATAGGCTTTCGGGCCAGACCTTTTCATACAGGGCACAAAACATAAATTCCAAATTTGAGGTTGAGTCATATGCTATTTAATTCTTCCAGATGCTGATAAACATCAGTTTAAAGCTTCATAACCAAGCACGAAATATTCCTTGTCAAGTACCAGTTTATCTTCCACGTAAAGCCTTTCTATATATAAGTGGCTGCATTCTGGCAAGATACAAACTAGAGTTGAGGGTTTTATGCCATTTAGTTTCTTTAACGCTAGACACAGCTGTATAGATATATTGTGCATGGCTTAGCCTTTTCAAGTCACGACCAAGATTGATTTCCAGATAATTCTGCTACTCCCAGCGATATACAAAGTTATTCCTAGGTGTCTGTCATAGTACGCTTGCAAGTGTCACGGCTCGCAAAAAAATGACAGAGGGTAGATTACATCGTGTAAGAAAATCTTATATACTGAAACAGAGTTTCGTAAGACGATTCTCGAGGTATCCTTTAATACGTGTGAAAATCCGGGATTCAGGTAGTCTTGGAGACCATCACATATCGTGAGATGTAAAGGAGTTAATTATTTTTTTTTTAAGCAGACTACATCTTGCTTCCGACTGTTACCCTGGTGACTTATGCGAGAGATGAGGAACACAAGTACTATTCTGCTAGCTTTACTCGTCTCATTTTGTGGCATCCAGACTCCGCTGATAACACTTCTGGCTTGGTGTGGTTTATGTCTGTAATAAGAACTAGAAGGCGAGCTAAAATATGAATTCTGTAGAGCCACTAAAGGTAAGTGAGAAAGGGTATGATAATCTCTGGTGACTTGCAGCCAAGCAAGCAGAAGAAATGGCAAAAGAATTCTTGGGTTCATAAGTAGGGGTTTCCAGTTTGTCTAGGGAAAGTACCCTCACTCTTTGCAGTTCACTGTTGCGTCCCCACTATGAATACTGTGCTCACTTTCGGTCACCTTACTTGAAAAGGGGACAGACAGAATGGAGAGAATCCATAGGCGAACTCCCATGAAGATTTCCAGACCGAGAAACAGGTCCTTTGAAAGCCGAGTAAACGTCTTTGATTCTCTTTTAAAAAGAGAAGGTTAAGATCATGTAATACAGATACTCATTATTATCAAAGGCTTCGTTGATCTCGATCTGACAAGCTACCTAGGGATAGATTTGCCCAATTACGCTTGGAGCTATAGATACAAACTCGTAAGCAATCGTTTAACCTCGAATGAGTCGAAGTACTATTTCATTAACGGGATTATTAAACATATGGAATGATTTGTCAGTTAGAGCAGTTGACAGCAGTACCGTAGATACGTTTAAGGATAGGCTTTATAAATCTCTCTCTTTGAATCATCGACTGATATTTCCACCTCTTTAGCTGCACGGAAAGTTTCCAGGCTTTATCTTTAAAACAAATGCCCTTCTACTCTCACCCTATTAGTCTATGAGTTTCTGATTTTGCGCTATCACAAACGGGCTGGAAAGGATCCAGTGGTCTATTGCTGTTTGAATCCTTTTGTTTATTGACTCTCGTAACCACTGAATCAAACCGACTCTGAAGAAAAAGGTGGGACAGTGTAGACCCTCGACTTGCCGCAGCTGGAGACGCTGGTGCCCTCATTTTACCGAGTGGCCTGGAGTATAGAAGGTCTTGCACGTATGAAGACTGTTGTATGCTTTGCCACTGGTGCTGCCATACATGTTCATACGTAAGTCTCGTGTTTCACGGGCAAGGTCGACCACGTTTCGAAAAGAAAGACGCACGTAAACACAATACCTTTTCCCTTAGTCAAAGCTCTTAACAAAAAATGAATGATGGTGATGCTCAATGAAAAAGAAAATGGTAGAAAACAGAACAGAAGTTGAAATCGCTCCAACAGCGGCGAAAGGTCAGAGAGGTCGAGCCTATCCTCTCCTCCTCACCTTTCACCTTTCACCTGCTCCTTCTCCCGCCACTTCCTCGGCTCTCGGCACCTGAGTTGCGGGTCTTGTATTGGTCGGGACGCAGTGCGAGTGCTGGGCTGAACTGAACTCAACCAGCCCGTAACCTGATACTTGAAGGCTTCAGCCTTTGTTGGGCGTAGGCGAGTGCTGGAGCATATTTCATGCTCCTGTGGAAATTGCTCTTCAGGGAGGCTCAGAGAGAGAGAGAGAGATGGGTAGATATAGATAGATAGATAGATAGAGAGAGAGAGAGAGAGAGAGAGAGAGAGAGGATGGACCGGAAAATATTTCAGCGAGAGAGAGAGAGAGGGAGAGAGTGAGAGAGAGAGTGGGGGTTGGACGGGAAAATATTTGAGAGAAAGAGGGAGAGAGAGAGAGAGAGAGAGAGGGAGAGAGAGGGGGATGGACGGAAAAATATTTGAGAGAGAGAGAGAGAGGTATAGAGAGAGAAAATTGTATTACGAAGACAATTGACCAGAATGGCTAGCCTATCGTTAAGCGGTCGCAACAAGTCATGTTAGTTGAATTGTACTGGTTGGTTCTCTCTCGCCCGCCACGCGTCATATGCAGGTCCTACTGTTCCGAGCTTCACCAGGGACTGGGCCTCAGCCATAAATCATTTTCTCTAAATGTTCCTGCAGGTACTCGATAAACGTTTAGTGTTCTCCTTGTACTGCAACATCTTTCCCACTTTCTTTTCTGGAAGCTCGCATATTGTGTCTAATAACTTCTTCGTAGAGCCTTAGGTATTATTCTTGACCTGATAACTCCGCAGCTCCCATGCCCGGTTGCGTTCTGGATTAAGACATTATTTCTTATGCCTTACATTTGCTGTGTTTCGTATATTACCATCGGACTTTCCCTTCATTATATTTCGTCTGGAGAGTGATAGTTCAAACAAACTAGACCATCAATATACATTATGGAGTGCTTCTGAATTCTCTCCAACTTGTTTCATTCCATTTGTTTGTGAACATACATCACCGCAATATTCAGTTTTGCGTCTTGTATACCCATTAAACTATTTTTTTTTTTTATCGTTTTAGCTTTCTGTTCCCCGTGAAACTTCTCACGTTTTAGCTAGTCAGTTGTTTTGTTTGAGATTACTGTGGTATCGATATGCTTCTTGAATTCAGGTTTCTCATTCGTAATATTATTCTTAGGTCTTCGACATCTTCTTCATATTCTCTTTCCCTTTAGGGCGTTTGCAGTAAGACGCCTATATAATTCTTACCTGTTCCGTGACATTTCTTAAAGTTTCTCTTCGTTAGATTTCATCGGGTTATTCTTTTTTTATTTGTGTATAATGACCACAGGACAAGATTATCTGAGAGGGCTCTGGTGTTACCCAGGACCTCTTTCTAATGGTTCCAGCAGCCCAAAGCTGCGCTTCGTACAGTAGGACCTCTTGCAGGCAGAGCCCGGTAACACCTCGTATGCACATTTGTAGAGTATATCCAGGTTTCTTTCCAGTTTCATCATGAAATCTGAAAAAAACAGTTATATTTTCTCTCATATGCATATCTAGTCAGAGAACTTCTCATCAAAGAATTTCACATTTCCCTGCTACTGAAAGTAGCGCAGCCTTGGGTTGCAGGAGCCTCTGAAAAGAGGGTTTGGGTGTCAACAGGAGTCTCACTTAGAAAGAGACACGATAAATGATTTAACGAAAAAAATATTGTCGTAAAAACTACCTCATCTCTAAGGTAAATCCGATGAAAATTTCCACTTTGCGTTGGAAAAGATTATATTGTGTATCAATACAGGAAATTAAATCGTTGCTGTAATACAGTGAACTTTAAAACACGTGAGATACGATACTGTTTTATAAACACAAGATAAGAACATTTGCTTTAACACTAGGGTGCTGGTGGCTGGTAAGATCCCTTGACAGCCCTCTTAAGTATTCATGAGGTGCAGGAGTTATTACATAGGAATTCTAGTGTATCTGAATTTGCGTTTTTGGAGCTATCACAACAACCAAGTCTGCATGTGTGTGTGTGTGTGTGTGTGTTGTGTGTGTGTGTGTGTGTGTGTGTGTGTGCAAATGGACTCCGCCTTCCGAAGTAACTCTGGACGAATGCATATATATATATATATATATATATATATATATATATATATATATATATCAGATCATAAGTCTTATCGATTAAGCGTAAGGGAACAGCTGGCGATAATTTCACGGCAATTACTTAAGAAGGATCTGGTCGGTTTTAGCGTGTCATTATTTTTTCTATACCATCGATGTTTGTCCTTGGCTACTTTCTCTTTCTGTCTCTTTACTTGTATATGTGTAATACAGAACTGAGCCGTAATCCCCCGTTGACCATAAGCCAGAGTAAAGCTAGTGCGCAGAAGTAATAATAAAGGGGCGAACAGAATTCTAGGCATTACATAGGTAGAGCCTTCGATGTCCACTGTGTAGAATTGATTCCCAAGTTGTGATTCACCTCTCATTACGATGAGAGAGAGAGAGAGAGAGAGAGAGAGAGAGAGAGAGAGAGAGAGAGAGAGAGAGAGACCAACCAACCAACCAGGAGATTTTGCCAATAGGCAGGGCAGGGCAAGAGTGTGTAACTCTCGCCGCCTACCTACCTACCTACCTTGCTCGTATTCTTAAATGTCGCTTCTTGTGCCACTCGTGCCTCGCCCTTGGCTCTCATCCTGTGACTATTAGAGGCAACTTGTTCCTCCTCTTGTGACAGTGTCAGTGCTCACTTGTAGTATATATCCGATCTTGTTGGGCAAGACGCAACAGAACCTCTCCATCTTACGTGCCGGGCATTCAAGTCCTGGAGTTTAGTGTTCATTTGAGCTGTTCCACGGAAATATGTTGATTCATTTACTCTACACAGGTATTCAAAGTTCATATTCGAAAAATTTTCTTCTCAGTACTTTTCTGTATGATTACTGTATATATTTTTCTCCTACAGAGTTTAATTAAAGTTCACTCGGTCCTTCTTTATGCGTTTCATTACTTCAGCTTCGCATGAAAAATGTTTCTGCAGTTTCTCCAGCTCAGTTAATTTAGCTTATTTCACCTGCTCACCGTACGACACGGCAGGATTTCAGTTCTACTTTCCCTACTGAAAAGTTTCATCGTTAGTGTTCTACTTTTCGTAGTGGAAGTTCCCATCAACTGACCTGAGAACATTTTTCATAGTTCGTGACTGCCCTAGGACCTCCGCCTTGAAAAAGGTCCTGTAGTTATACTTCGGGATCCCCGTTCCAGAAGCTCCTGGAGCTTCAAGGCTGCGCTGCTTCCAGTAGCAGGGAAATGATGGACTCCTTTGTAGCGAGAAGGTCTTCGACGAGTTTGCTGTACTCCATACCATCAACAGATGACGACGCAACCTCGAAGATAGTGGCTTTTCAGAGCGGCTTAACGTAACTATAAACAAGTGTAGTCTGGAAGCATCTATCTATCTATATGTCTATATGTTCATCTATCTATCTATCTATCTATCTAGCTATGATATATATATGAATGTCACCAACCTTTTTTCCATTTATATGGGTTGTATCATACACATTGCCTGACTCGTGTATATATATATATATATATATATATATATATATATCCTGAGCCTGACCATTGAATAAATCCTGTGAGAGCGAGAGGGAAAGAAAACCAAGATAACTTCATACCCCACCACATAATATCGGCTCCTCACTACCACACCGCTGACAGCTCAGGTTCCAAACCAGAAGTTTATGGCGAGTGTAAATAAGACCAGGAAATAATCCGGGAGTATGGCGCGGGAAATAAACACCGCCGTTAAGAGCATTAGACTCGAGAAGAAAAGTTTTGAGGCAAATGAAAGAACAGCAGCTCCGTTCCCTGGTATTATGTGAAATCTCGGTGGAAGAGAGGAACATTATGGGAAGGATGGGGCAAGAGAGGGATGGTTTCGTATATACAAGACACACACACACACACACACGCACACACCGTTCTTTGTCTTTTTTTTTTTTTTTTTCGTCGTCAGGTAAGGAGAGCGGCGATGAAATATGTATATGGGGGCGAGAGAGGCTTGTGTCTGCGGCAAGCCCACCAGGGCCTGGGTAAAGAGGATGTACCCATGAAAGGATGAGCAGGAGATGTGTGTGTGTGTGTGTGTGTGTGTGCGGCTGGAAGAGGAGTGTGTATAGGACGGAGGGGAACACTAGAGGCTGTCCCGACACGAGAGAGAGAGAGAGAGAGAGAGAGAGAGAGAGACTGATACTCCCCAGAGAAGAATTGCACACCTTAAAAAACATCAAATTAAAAAGAAATATCTAACCTGATGGGTTCCATGAATTTCGAAATGATCATTACAGCAAGGGTTGTTAGTAAGCGTGATTGTGAGACAGATTTTATATTAAATATGGTAATCCCACATTTATGGTTATTATCATCGGTACGTGAAATCAGTATAACATTAATATGGCAAATTGCTGTAAATGTCGCTTGCAATCTATATATTACAATATCATGAAATCAGGGCTACCAGTGTGAGGCCAGACAAATGAGCATATTTCAAAATCCTTCGTCAATGGTGTCATATAGTTTCACACAAAAAGTGGCAAGATATATTTTTTCCATGTGTACATAGAGTTACAAGGGAAGAAGAAAATGTATCCTATGATTAACAGTTGATGAAAGTGAAAACGACAGAAGGAAGAGAGCGTGAGTGAGTGTTTGACACCATTCAGTCTGAACACGACTAGATCAGTGGATGATATAGGGTTTTGGACTAATACCCCTTTAGATAGCTTAATCTTCTATATAAATAGCGAATGAATACGAGTGCCAGGATCAAAATCGTGAGCATTCATATTACTAGTAAATGTTTACTTAGTATTTGAAACCTGTAATACGAGCGATGCAGTGAATTTTGTTTATGGTAGTTTTATTCATTTTAGTAAATCCTAAGCAAGTGCGTAAGTGGTGACATGGATACTGACTCGGTAGATTAGCAATGAAGTAAATTGCCTTGCCTTAAAGGAAAAATATATGAATAGCATTTTCAAATAAAGATATGTTGAAATAGAGTATCGAATGGCCCATTACAGTCCATTTTATTGTGTATTTGTAGAGATAAATTATCCTTTTCTTAAGGCCCCTCTATTATGATATAACGTGAAAGTTTGCTTATGTAAAATTGCACAAAGCTTTCGTTCGTTAGCATATCGTGTGCTCCATTATGTCCCTTTATGGGTCGAAATAATGAATGTTTATTTTCTGTTTAGTATCACGAGGAGAACGACGAACGCTGCGAAATTGAACGATCTCGCTATTAGAAAAGATGGAAAATGTGTTTCATCCGCCCGGGAACTGAGAAGATAAACAGGGTAACAGCGACTTGTCGTTTAGATTGAGCATTAACTTGAACATATCATGATCCTTATGTAAAAAAAGTTAGGTTAAACTGCAAAGGACAGTTACATCTATTATACAAATGTTGATGAAACTTCGTAATTATAATGGAGACAAGAAAGGCAGATGTTGTATTTTGGTGTTTAATGCGATACCCACACCGTAGCCTTACTTTGCCTGGGGGATATTTCAAGTTATGGAGAATTAACTTTTCTTCAGTTCGATGTGGAAACTTCGACTCTCGCTTTGCATTCACCCAAAACAAAGTTTCTTTGGAGTGAGTATAACTTCTTTTTTTTTATAATTTTTTTTCGGAAGTTATTGCCGCTTTTACCTGAATGCCATCAAACGAGTTTCACAGAGTGGTAGCCCTTCGGGCACTCGTCTGCTCCCTGCTGCAGAGGGCTACCACACCCTACCACACTAGCCACTGCCATGCCCTCAACCAAGCCCTTCAACCCTGGCCACCACAGTCACCCTCACTACCACTGTGGCGTGTCACCGTGGCTACTACTATCACCCTCACTGCCACCCATCACCCTGGCTACCACACCCTCACTCACCACCACAAGTTGTCGTAAAGAGGTCTTGAGGATTAAGGAAAATACATTGCACCTTAATTACAAATTAATTAAGATGGATTTACGTGAGCTTTTGGATGTCGTTTTTTAAGTGCCGTCTCAAATGCAAAGGATCTTCTTTCGTATTAATGGAGAGAGTTTTTGATGTTAAGGGATCCGTTGTGATGTATTTGTTAGATTACTTGTTTGTGTTTGTCATACATCCCTTCGTTACATACCTGTTAGAAACCTTAATGAACTACAGTACACTATCTCACGACCGGTTTATGTGAGGGGTCATGTGAACTGTTCATGTCTGCTTTGGCGTCCTTATCGCTGCCAGTGATTTCCGTGCGTTCTTGTTTCCAGATGTTTCGTCTCTTAATGCTTCTCTGATCTTTATCTCCGTCCACTATCAGCCCTTCATTATTCCACTCATCTAGTCATGTAATTGCAGACCTGGTTTCAGTTATGGTAATCATGGCTCATCATGGTAATTTACCTTGCCTGACTAAATTTCTGATCCAAAATTCGTAGTCTAGCTCGTCTGACGACATATGCATGATATGCTCTCTACTTGTAGTTTCAGCTCAGAAATAGTGAAGACTCTCGCATATAATTTCAAGTCAACTCTGTTTACAGAGTCTGTAATTGTTCATAACCGGGCTGATGTACCAAAATATAAGAAAAAGGAGTGCAGTATTTGTGTGTGTGTGTATGTGTATGTGTGTGTGTGTGTGTATGTGTGTGTGTGTGTGTGTGTGTGTGTGATTAAAGTCAATGTACCTGTGCATTATGTATGTACTAGAATAGTGTATCTTCTAGCAAAATTGTAAACTTTTGTATTCTATCAACTTTTATGATTCATTGTCTATGCTTATCGTAATGTAGCCTGCAAGAAAGTACCTGGTATCAGTGTATGATCGGGCTGTTTTTTGCGACATTTGTCATCGATAGAAAACCTTGCTTCGTGGAATGACAGAAAACGGGAATTTTTCTCCCAGATGTAGTTCGTTAGCAAAGTTATTTACTTCCTTGTAGCGAGGAGAGAAACTGTTATTTCTTCCTCTAAATACCTGTTTATTCCGTAACATCGAAACGCCCACTTGAAATTGAGATGTGATTAAACGACACAAGTGACATGAATAATTTATGTCCATTTAAATCACGACTAACCACATCGATGGAATTATTTGCTGTTCTCATGTATATGCTAATTTCAAAAACACGTCTGATGCCCTGAACGCTCCAGCCGAATGGATAACTAGAAATAATCGTACACCATTTACAAATTAATGGAAATGTTGTCGGGTCTGGAATTTCTCATCAGTCCCATTCAGAATGGGTAGACTATTTGTGTGTGTGTGTGTATTTCCCTGCAACGGGTGGAATATCTTGCCCGTGTGTTCAGTGGGACGCAAAGTGGCCGAGGTAACGACTGGTCTTGGAGGTTAGGGCGAGGGATAGTGTAGACTCGCCGGAACGGATCGTTTGGAGGAGGATGGGGGATAGGCATAGGTGGACGTGGGGATAGTAAAGGTGAAAACGAATGAGAAAGAAATGGACGGCAAGTGGCGATTATAGGATTTAGTTGGAAAATGAAGAAAATTGAGTTAGGAAGATGTGTTTTGCAATTTCAATAAGTCGTTGTCGAGGAGAAACTACAAAGCAATTTTGAAATAGATTTCCTTTAGTAGTTATTTCAAGATATCACCCTTTAGAAATAACATTTAATGGTATCATTCATTCATTTTTCCCCAATAAATGGATTCAAATATCTTAAAACAGAAAAAGAAGTCATTGTTTTGTAACTGCTTCTGCGCCCGTGCATATAGGAAATCACGCTCCCCGTTACCCTTGCCCCGTAAAAGATACTATACACAGTTTATGTCACGTATTTGTGTCTGTGAGTTGGGATCCCCTGAACATATCTACCTGGGTGCAAAGTAGATTGTCACGTGTGTGTGTGGTTCCTGAGTTAAATGATATTCCCTTTTCCCCAGCTAAGAAGGAAATATATCTTTTTCGAATTTTTGTTGACGCAGAGGACAAGGGAAACGAGGTTAGGTCAGTTCGTGAATCTGTCATCCAAGGTAAGCTGGAATAATCCTGCGTCTGGAACCTCTCCCACCGTAAATACAAGCGTGTTCCGGGTTCCTGGGTCAGCGACGCTGCTTATGCTGTAGAAAACGCTTTGGTACTTTTGTTACTTATAATGTAAGTGCCAGTGACATGCTCTAAGGAGAGATGGGAGAAGCTTCTGAAGAAATATCTTCATGAAGGTTGTTTGTTTCAGAGGAAACATTTTCATATCAGGAGGATATATACAGTGAAGAATGAGGATAAGAGGTATATGTAGTCTGAAGAAAAATAATCACTAGAAAATCCCATGGATGATCTTTTTTTTTTCAGGATGGTATGGCTAGAGATGATTTTGAGACAAATTGGTTGTTCAGGAAGAGGTAGAGAAAAGAGCTTTCAGAGGCGTCATTATGGCTGGGTGAAGAGACTAAAAAAAGTAGTACTTTTGGGGACTGGATGCAGTAGAAGGCTTTTGTGCATGGTCATGTTATGGATAGATATGTCTGTCTTACACGACGAATCAACGTTTTGAACAGAGTGACAAGATGAGAATCACTTTTACAAGTATGAACAATTTTGTTTTACTCTCACAGTGAATCATTTTTATAAGTGGGAATGATTTTCTCACTTTCACAAACTCCACATGGGTCGAGGATGTATACGAATCACTTCAGAGGATGTTGATATCTTATCCATCCCTTAAAGCTGGAAATGGAGGCAGTAAAGACAAATATATATATATAGATTACTCTTTCGTCTGAAAATGTCATAACGCTATCCATTCATAAACATTTCAAGGTAGGCGTTTTATAATTCCACTGATGTTGTAGTTCATCACAAAGACCAACCACTTCAAAGCAAGATAAAAGAACTCGAGGCTTCAGATCTTTGGCTTAAGAAGCAGCGTGTGGGTGGAACTCTCATATTTTCCCTCCAGTAAACTGGGTTGGCTTGCGTCTTACGAATAGACTTAAGAGGGTGTAGTTCTTGGGAGGATATATTTGATAACCATCGATCATATCATTGTCGATCATCCAGAATCCATCAGTTTCTACAAAGAAGTGAATCCAGTGCAATAAGTACTGTAGAACTCGTATATACGAGCATCTTGTGGGAATATGAAGGAAAGAAGGTTTTGAGTATTAACTAGAACGTCCCGTGATCATCAGTTTTCCACAGGAGAGTAAGTTTGTGGAAAAAAGAAATAAGTTTTTGCTCACTTTTCCTCCCGCATGCATAGTCCACGATCATTACTCTGGCTTTGTCTCTTGAAACACCCCGAGCTCTCACTAGGGTCATTTACAATACTCTTCAGTCATACTGTCAGAAGCTGTGTTCCAAAGATGTCGTCTATCATGTGCCCTGCATGGCCATGCCTTATGAATAATGTTTTCATTGTATTCTTGATACCACTGGATCCATTTAGTCTTTAATCTATTCATTCTCTTTATATTTACTTTGCTGTGTGGGGAGTTCTCTGCACCAATACTTTTTATTTTTCCTGCGCATCGGATTCATTCATGCACCCTTATCACGCATGTCTCATGCAAGCGCCGTATCTGTTACTGGCTACCGAAGTTCTCTGAGAGTCCCCACACGAGCCACCACTTGGGTCTTGAGCAATGGCGTTGCGGATGGCTTCTCTCACCATCACCGTGGTTCTGAAGCACAGTGGTGCTTATGTTACTGGCCTTGCAGGTTGTTGGTCTCTCGTTGCTCATGGCATGTAGAATCGTTCGACTTCTGTCAACTGTCTGCCCGCACTACTTCACTGGATTGGAAACAAGTTGCTATTAATGTTGCTGAATAGACCACTCCAGTCTTACAGCTCTGTGTTGGTCACCACCTTTTTCAGGCCTCGTATCCTTCTGCAGCTTCTGCTTTTGTAACCTTGAGTCTTAAATTGCCAAGTGTTGGTAACGGTGCTGCTGTTTAGTAACTACTGATCGGGCCTTGTAGCATAGTGCTGCTGTGTTCCTTCCGCCTTAATCACACTTGTTCTGTAGTTTGGGTACGTTGTTGCTCTTTCAAGAACTTTGTTTTTCCTACGTACTGCCGCCGCCACCAACAGCTGGCTGCTACTAATCGTCACAATCGCATTTGTATTGCAGTGAGCAGCTGCTGTGTTGGTCGTCTGGCGAGCGACTGCTGACCCTACTGTTATCACCAGTCCTCTGGTTCCTCACCGTCCTGCTTCTGGTGTTTTCGTCACCACCCTAGGCCATATAGCACGTTGTTACTACAGCTGCTCTCCCCGCCGTTAAGGTTTTGGCTGCGTTTCGCTAACGTTGCCGTCACTACCGTTGTAACCACGCTAGGCGTGTTGCTATCGTTGCTATGTTTTGACTCTGTCGCCAAATCCTGGTGCTGTAGAAAGCTGTTTATTACTGCTGTTATCATCACAGACACGGACTGCGGTTCTGCTGCTACCGCAACTCTGGTCTACCACCGTTCTGCCACGAGTTGTGGTACTGTTACTGCTATAGGGATGGTGTGGTCGCCATCACTATGGGCTTAAGGCTAATGCTGCTGTCATGACGACTCTTTGGTACGTTCGGAGACGTGGAGGGAAGTGGATTCGGTTGCAGGACAAGGGGAGGGGCGGATATGGACTCGATGCCAAAGCATCATCACAACTCAGGCCTATTCAGACCTAGAGTGCGATGCTGCGCTTGCTCCTGTCTTCACTATTCTGGTCCTGCTGCCATAGCTGGAGTTATAAACAACGTTTTGCTCCTGTAATGTGCTGTTGCTTTCACAGCACAGACACCTGGTAACAGCAGAATGAACGAAAACTTGTTAGTGGTTATAGACAAATTCGCATTTTCATAAAATCATGCTAATATGTACATTTTATAAGCCACGGCAATGTTGAAATGTGCCTTACACGTTCAGAATGTTATTCGCTTTTCTTTCTAGTAGATTACATGTATGTTAATATAGGGCTGGATTAGGTTACGTCATTTGTATCTTGAATATGCAAAGCAATCACTGACTCGGAACGGGCGCATTGGATTATGAGAACAAATAATGGCTCGTTTCATAACCTGTGAAATATTTGCGTTCATTAGGTTTGGTGATGCATTCATTGTCACCCCAAAGAAAAGACATTCATCAGTAATATTTCTTTGTGCCATTAGAACGAATGTCACATAAGAGGAAAAAAAAGTTCGGTAAATTACGGCATTTGTAATAACATGGGAACATTGAATGCATAAAACCGATCGCCATATGCAAATGGATCTGTGTTTTGACAGCGGGCAGGAAAAACAGGAGCGGTTGTTTGTAAATATCCATTCAGGCCGCGTTACTTTAGGTCATGGGTACGGAGCCCCGGACCTTTGGTCAGAGAGAGAGAGAGAGAGAGAGAGAGAGAGAGAGAGATGGGAAACCGTAGACCACTAGTTTGAAGGAAAGGAGAAACTGAAGGTATCGTAGTGAGAAAGGAGGCTAATAAAAGACTGAACTCAATAAAAGAATATAGGGAAAATAAAAGGAAAAAATGGGTCTGATTATTGGAAGTGTAACGAATCCACCACAAAAATACTCAAATACTGGAATTATCTTCAATATGATTATTCGACGGTCCACAGTCAACCCAGTTCTTCATCCTCCTCCAGGAGTTGGTGAATTGGATACCTGGCTTAGGCTAGGGTATATATATGTGTATGCGACGTAGGCACACTCTTTAGTATTATAGATGCAGATAAAACCACAGGAAAATGAAAGTGTAACAGCAAGATCTTTCGTCTATCACATCTCCAGGGAAAGTAACAGAAAGGTAAGGCAACATATAAGCAGTGGAAACTCGGGTCAGTGTGGGGTTTATTAAGCATAAATGACGGGTCATTTCATAACAGGTCAACTCGGCAAGAAGCTTTTGCATACATGATTCTGTTATCACTAAAGGTGTCTTTGCTTTAGCATTGTTGCAAGTACTATTCCGTTCATTGTGATGGTCCGTCGTAGCCTCATGTTGAAACAATGCACTATATTTTCTTGACCACTCCTAGCACAACACTGTATTTATTCTGGATAACTCCAAGTGTTTGAGCTTTTACGTATTTGACGTATGTAATACATTTCACCGTCTCTGATTTTAATTGATGAAGTTAAGTGTCCTTTAAAGAGAAAGAGATAATAGAATCTTGTGTTATTTCTAAAGCTTATGATGAAAGCATAAATGTCTTATAGCCACTTTCGCTGTCATCCAGTAAACTGATTTGATATGTTAAAAGGTTTCTGCCTAGTTGACCTGTTCTGACCTGACTTGTCAATAATGCTATTAACCCCACACCGACCTGAGTTTCGCCTGTGTAAATCATTTGTTACCGTTCTGTCGCATTGCCCGAAGTTTGATAAACGAAAGATCTTGCTGTTACATTTTCATTACTGCAGTGGTTTTTCCCCTGAGTATATATACATAACACACGTGACACAAGACGAAACATACCAAGCGCTGGACGGTATGAAGACCAACAGGAAAATAGGTGTCGAAAGATGTGTAAAGAGGGAAGTAAGTTGCGTGTCTTGTACGATTGTGTCTGCATTGCTAAGGAAGCGCCGGGAAATATGCATAACATATAAAATAGCTTTAAATCCAGGAGACTGGAGCAGCCGCAGAGGCGAGAAAGCTTGAGAAGCCGAAGACTTAAAAGTAGAGACATTTGTCGCTACCGCCTGCCTAGGCTTAATGCTAGACTCACTCTGTCCTCCCCATTAATCTTAGTTATGGTTCCCCGGAGGAAATCCAGATAGTGAACAAAAGCTTTCTCATTCGAAGTTTCCTTTGACCATAGTTCTAATCTGTGTTTCATCAGACCATTTTCATTTCGGTTGATGACTCCATCGTCTTGATGAGCGAGACCACGAAAAACGAAGAAAGAAAACGAGATACAATTGAAAGCATTGTGTGGATATAACGGTAGCCTTGACGCTATGTTCTCCACTTCGTAAACTGTGAGTACATACAGACACACCGAGTCTGGATCCTCAGTCGCCTCTCATCCCATGTACACTCGTTATATAGTGTGCCTCAGTAACTCGGTCTCTGAGGCATAATTAACTCATCACGACTTCATCAGATATTCATATTGCATGCTATGGACTTGCATGCAGATGCAATTGAGTACTCCGTACCAGTAGGAATATGTATGTAAATTTATATGTAACTTTGAAATATGTTGACTTAAAAGTTTATAGTGAATTTTACTTGGAAGTCCCGACTCTTGAGACAGTCATTCTAATAGACATATACTCTCTTGTCTTGAAGCCTGTGTCAAATCCTCGCCACTGAAAGTAACATTAGACTATGACGCGTCTGGTGCAGGGAGAATAGCATTGTAGATTTTGTTTGTCGCTTTTGGCGTAACGTTTGTCAGTTCGTTTAAAAGGTGTTTCCTACTGCTTGCTGGTCAACTTAATCTGCAATGAAGAAAAAGTGAGATGCACATCTAAAAAAATTTTCCATAAGTTTCGTTGTTTGGGACATAAATACCAATAAGATGTTCATAATCTTGTATCACTTCAGGAATCTACATTATCGTTACTACTCAGGTGTTTGTCTACTTCCTTAGGTCGGTTGAAGTACTCTACATGGTTAAGTCTTGATGGTTCATATACTTTTTATTGATAAGCTTTCATTATAACAAAAACGGGCTTCATTTTGTAAAGAATAAATCCATTTTCTAAAGTTATATTATTAATATACATTCAGTATTTGCTAGCATTGTGGATTTTTAAGACCAGTGCTTCGAAAAACAGGGCTGAGCAGTTATTTTAGACAAAACAGACAAAATCCTTCGCGTTCATTAGTATTACATATAGCTAAGCTGCTTTACATATAATAATGAGCTGAAAATTCCTCTTCATTAGATACAGTTGCAAATATATCTCCAGGATCTATCCTTATTTGAATATTGATATCTGGATTAGCTATATTTCTTCAAAGTAAAATTAGTTGTTTAGCTATTCTCAGATCATTATTAAACTTTTTATTTAACTCTCTCTTAAATGACTCTACAAGGCTCGACCAGTCTGGATGCCGACTGGAATTGGTTGGTTATTTGGGCTTTAGGCTTATCTACTACCACTAGGTTCATCAGGGCAGTCAAAGTCATTTTGTAATCACGGTGGAAAAGTCTTCAACACCTCTTCAGGTGTTCACGGTAACTCGTTAACACCATACGGTCCCTTACTGTGTATAAGGCTCTTCGTGGATGCTTATGATAAGGCAAGGACCTTAGTGTGCAGAGTTGCAAGAAACATCTCAAGAGCTCTGTACTGCCATGTAAGGGGTCTGCAGACTTCCACCAACCAATACCCAAAGGAACCAAAGTATAATGCCGTTAACTGTGTTGTATAAAATGATGTTTCTCTCGTTCCCTTCACCCTTTCCCTACGGAGGGCAGTCTTAAGTAAAGCTACTTATAACCTTGTATGTTCCGGCCTTAAGTAAAGGTACTTAACTTTATGTACTCCAGTCGTAAGTAGAGGTGCTTAACCTTATATATTCCGTACTAAACGCAGGATATAGTAGTCTTGCCCTAATGTTTCTAGCATTTTTTTTTTCCGTCCATGTCTATTGCTGGTCATAAGCTATTGGCTGTCACTTTCTCTTTTACCATAAATCCACACAAAAGTGCTGATGGTCGTCCACTATTGGGAAATACGAGCGGGAAAAAAAAAAAAGAGTTCTTTTTCCTTTCTCTGCAACGTTTTTGTTCCTTTCCTTATTTCTTCCTCTCAGGTTATTTCTTCGTGGAGACAAAGTTGCACTCAGCAGATCCCTGTAAGGTAAACACTCGTTCCCATTTGCTGAGTGAAATAAACGTGGTATACTGGATAGTGGGGGAATGATTTCATTTATTCATATTATTCTTGGAATGGTGATATCAGACGCACGTCTCATAAATGTCATTTTCTGCGCGTAACATATTGAATAGATTTATTTGAAATTGGTGTAAAATTCGAATAAAGAGACCAATGTGTCAAAAAGTTATCTTTTTTTTACTGTGAAATAGCAGGATGCAGCAAAATTTCGACGGGACTGAATGAACGCTGCTCCCTGTATCCCAGAAGTAATATGCACACACCATCAACCGCCTCTCTGAACCCAATAAAAAAGAAATTAAAAAAATGAAAGAAATATTCACACAATTGGAAACATAAGCGGATGAAAATAACATGATGGAATGACTCTGAACTCGCTTCACTTCACTGTAGCATTTCCGCACGACCGAAGTTTTTCCCCCACAGAAAACGTTAAAGAAACCCGTTTCATTCATTTCTCTGAAGTCAGGAGGTTATATGAAATCGTTGATGTGGGGTCACCCCATCATCTTTTTCATTCACATCCTTTACGAGTAGAATTGTGTCATCGGATAGATATTACTCCACGAGTAGATGGCGGCAGAAAGGAGCGAAAGGAAGAGGGGAAAAAGAGAGAAAGATAAATCGAAAAGATTGACAGAAGACGAAGAGTTCAAGGTATTGCTAGGGACGAGGAGCGGACAGCGTTGAATGCCAATGGTCTCTTGAGACAGAGACGTATGTCCGACCAAGATTCTTCGACAGAACATAAGTCGGATTCTCGTGCGAGGAAGGCAGGACTGGGAATGATAGCCAGCCAGTGATAAGAAGACTGTACAGTGCAACGGTCAAGGAATGGAGAGCGATTGAGGGCAGGTACAGAAGGTGCAAGAGAGGATGGGGTGAGAGCGTTCCTTGCTTGGGTGGTGGCATGACCGAGTGAACAGCACCCTTGGCAGGAGAGAGGAAAATGGGCAACGAGCAAGACTATAAGAAGGAAATTAATGTGTGTTTGTGCTAGGCATAGGAAAACGGGTGAGCGTTCGTGGTAGGGACAGACGATGGCGTGAGTGGCTGCTGCTATTTTTTGTTTCTTCTTCCTCTTAGTCCTCATTTTCTCCTGTTGTCTCTAGAAAACAAGACTTGAGATGATATAGCTATAGAGGTATCAGTCCTTACATAGATTGAGATTGTCAAAGAAAGTTGGTTATTTTTATTTTTATTGGACATCTCGCCTGACTATTGATAGCAGTCAGTGATGAACGCTTATTGGGAGTAAGTCTCTGGGAGACCTATAGACAAAGAGGATATTTAGTTGGTCAAATTATGTTTAGAATATATGCAGGTTACTACAGCGAGTCTGCATGCTCAATTGGTTTACATTGATACTACGTTCATGTGCGATCCATTGTGATAAGTATATTTTCCTATTTAGGCAAGGGTTACAACTGGCTATACTATGTTGACTGTCACTGACATCCAGTACCTGGAATGCAAACTACTACAACATTCGTCACACGACCAGTTTTCATTAACCATCAGAAGTCACGTAGGGATGATCTGACTATATCTGTATTATCTTTATTCTTGTTGCATACCTTTTAACACTTCCATCCCTACGTTATCTAACGTTTATGAAATGGTTTTTAATACCTTTCTGTACTCTTGAGAATACAGAACTTGTCGGGATTTAAGATCGTATCTGGTTTAAAGAGTGTTGGAAATACAGATTATGTTGGGATTTTATTGTATCTGGATTATAGATATCAAACCTTTCTAAAAAGAATCGGGAAAATAGTGTCGAGAATGCTTAGGGTGTTAAAGGTTCAGTGTGTGGGAAATGTTTTGGGTGAAGAGTATAGCGTGCGTCTAAGTTGCGAAGGATTGATCCGTCCTTCGTGGAGTACTGCTCTCAAATCTGTGGTGGTTCTAGCTCTTGCATCTTTACTTGGTAGAGTCGAAAGAGGTCAGGCTTATCAACTCTCCCACTTGCCCGACCCCGCAAGTGTTGGTTCACTTTCCCTCTTCTACAGGTATTTCTTTGGTTTTTGCTCCCGAGAGCTGGCTGCTTGTGTGCCTCCACCACTAGATAGACCACGCATTACTCGGCAAGCTGCTGCGTCACATGATTACTCCGTGGCCGATTAGATAACAGTTTATTTACCTACACTTCGAAGCTATGGAATTCTCAACCCTCTCATGTCTTCCGCAGTAACTACGACTTGGTGGTACTAGACAGGTCTTTCATTGCTTCTTTTTCCCCCTTTCATTAGCCTCTTTATACTTCAATTAAGGCTCGTCGATGATCTGAACTTTATTCCGTGACTGGAGCCTTCAAAATAAAAAAAGAAATGTGCCATTTTTTGGCTTTCTTTTCGTTTCAAGCTGGATCTAGAGGACCCATGATATACGATCTCCGATGTTGACAGTATAAGGATTCAGGATAAACGCCTATGAATTATATGTACATGATAATCATTGTGACTCGGAATTAAACAGTGATGCTTCAACTAATTTCATGTAATTTCTTTTTTAAATTGCTTGTAGTAATTAATACCATTCAAGTTTATTCTCTTAGTTTTCAGTTTGAAGTTCAATCGTGCATATGAGCAGTGCTCGTAGTAACATATCTTAACTATAGTAATGTTAATGGCATTTTCCTTAATGGACCGGCGGCTATAATAGGAGTTTAGTTCTGCGAATGCAATACGGCTTGCAATTGCATCGTGACTCTGACCTTATTAATGAGGATCAGTATCTCGTGTGCTTCTGCTTCCCATTACAGGCAATTGAGTCATAAGTTAGATAGTTCAGTCCGCCATGAAGCAGTGGTTTTCAGGCAGGAGGCGTCTCTGCCTGTAGGAAGCGACAGAGAGAACCAGACATACAGGAAGAAGGTGAGGATAAGAATTTTTTCGCAGTTATGGAGTTCAGAGATTATAGATAAAAGGATTGGGGTAAATATTGAGGAAAGAAACGAAATTGATTATGTGGTTTCATGTTTGAATCGGGGGGGGGGGGGCTGGAAATCCTCCCCCCCAGTTTTTACTTTTTCAAAAGAAGTAACAGAGAAAGGGGGCCAAGTGAGGATTTTCCCCTCTAAGGCTCAGTCCTCTGTTCTTAACGCTACCTCACTAATGCGGGAAAAGGCGAATATGTATTAAAAGAAAAGAGAAAAAAAAAATGAATGTTTGAATCGTGTCTCATTTTAAACTAAATAGTCAAGAATGTTTCGGGAGTTTGTCACTGTCCATATGCCTCGTTCCCACAAGTTCGCAATGTAAGCTGTCTCTGAATTATTGCTAGTTTTGGCAGTTTCGGTTTTAGCTTGTAACCGAGCAGCCCCATGCAGTTTTGCTTCTCATAAACACATTATATATACTTTTATCATCCGTTTTTTACGATATGGTTCGTAGTAGAAATGATTACGTTACTCATTTGTAAAAGACATATTTAAGATTTTCAAATTCCAGCTTTTATGAAAAATTTTTGCGTCTCTGGTACTTCCAACAATTTAGATCTCTTTACCCGTTGGTACCGTGTGAGGTGACGCCACTGTATTGTTAATTAGTCCCAGACTTACGTGTTCAACTTTTTCCTCGGATGATTTTGTGTTCACGTATATCATATTGTGTTTATAATATTCAAATGTTTTAGCATTTTCTCTCTCTTGTCGTCTGATAATTTTTTTTCCTTTGTTTTCATGTACAAAGAACCTTACTATACTTTTCTTCTCCGACTCATGATACTACCTTCACGAGACGTATTTCCACTCTACTCGTGTTACGCCCAATAAGACTCTGTCAGAATTCACCACTGTTTGGTATTACTTAGAAGTTTCTATTGGATCCCCCTCCCAGGCTTCCAGTAGTATTCTGTAGCTTAGTAACAGGGTTTACGTGCTATATTTTCTTCTACTACTTTATTTGATAGTCTTTTGTAGTTTTCTTTTGCCGAGAGCTTTAGCAAAGGGAGAAAATATAATTTGTCATTATTCCTTTGCTGTAGATTCTCAGTCTGAATTAGTAGTGAGTTAATAGCTGCAATCTCCTCTGGTACAAATTCGTGATGGCTTTCTTTAACACATGTATTACTAATCAGGTTCGTTACTATGTTTTTTTTATAACTGCTGTCTTTGTGACTTTAATAGGATGTGATGTCAGATTCATAAGTCTACGTTTCGGCACTGATGTTGTTATCCCTATATAAAAAAAAAAGGGGGGGGGATGGGGGGGGGGAGATTTGATTAACATGCGATTTGTTCATATGTTCACCCTTCCCTTCGTCTTGTATCCCCCCCCCCCCCCCCCACTGCTTCTTTGACGAACTCTGGGAGAGAGAGAGAGAGAGAGAGGCAGTGACGCGAGAGGCAGCGTGTGAACAGTGTGAGATAAATGGAAGGAAGGTGAAGAGCTGATGTGTGAAGCAAAAAGCCTTCGGGGTAGAGAGAATGCTTGCTTCACGATGGAGGGAAGGCCTTTGATGAGACGGTCTCGGAACACTTGCCATACGAGGCATTAGCTCACAGCACGATTCATTTTGCTCGTCCCCTTCCTTTATGAGAAGGAAGACAGAAATACTTCCTCTCGCTAATCAGGATGTTCCTTAGATTGTCACAGCACCGCCTCGCATGCACTGCCCGCCAATCTGTCGGCTCTCTCCTGGCCCATCGCGTCGCTCGGGGGACCCAATTAGCATGGATATTGTCACCCAGAAGCACATCAAACGTTTCCTCCGAAGGCCCCCCTCGAGAAATGACACTCTCTCTCTCTCCGGGGGAATGCCCTCTACAGGTTTCTCAGGAGGGGCAACACCTCCCCAGACAATATATATATATATATGTAGTCTGGCGAATGTACTAGAAAAGCAGGCAATGTATTTGCCTCTGTGACGCGACATTCGGAAAATCGTAATCCGATTGTCCATAATTATTGTGCGTAACGCTGTTACTATACGGCGATCGGAATATGGGTCTTATGATTTTACTTTACGGATTAGGTACTGAAATGTCTGATTGTACATAATTATGGAACCAGTAAAAGAGGTCTTCATATGGTGATGGACGATATGTAGATGTATATAGATGTGATATGAATAGACAGGAAAGACCTTAGTTATTCCTCGGAGCTTCGTGTCCTTCCTTCTCGTAATATATGATTACCCGTTTGTAATTACCTGTGTGTACCGTATGGGGAAGGAGTTTTACACTCGTGGGGGACCCCATCTCTTGTACTTTTAGCTAGAAAATCCATCACGCAAAAGATCTCGAGGTTTTTTGTCTTTTATGAGATATCGAATCAAAGTTCTAAATGGAAAAATGTTGGAAAATCATGCAGATGGTAAGAACATTACCGAGAAATTGCATCATCAGTTGCGGTATTATCTAGGTTATGATTGCAACCTCCAGCCCACATCTCCCCCAACCAAATCCTAATTATAGTAACGCTCTCCTGGTGATAAGGATGCTGCTTCCTGGAAATACTCCTTCGTTTATACGTTGGTGACTCAATCACACATTCCTTTTATATCTTGATTTATGAGACTATTTGTTTCGTCTGCTGTTTTAAGGAGCCATAAGAGTGCATACAACAGCGTAGAATAGTCTACAAACTCGATGAAGTCTTGTGATACTCAGTAACAAAACTTAACTTCAGCTCAGATGTTGATCTCGCCAAAACGTTCTAAAAGCTGGGGAAATAATGTGTTGTGACTGGGATTCACGTAAGTTACTGTGGGCAAAAAAATTCCATTACTATTGGGTATCAGGGGTTGTAGAAAAAAGGCCATTGACTGTGTACACGCTAACGACTCTGTGTGTGTGTGTGTGTGTGTGTGTGTGGAAGGACGCAGTGGTGTGGGAAAGGATTTAGGAGGGCTGAGGCGTAATGTTTTGTGTGTAAAAGTAAGAGGGAGTGTGAAATTGAAATATTTCACACTCCCTCTAACGGTGGAGGAAGAGGCACTGATAGATGTGGGGTGTAGTTAGTGTGCGAGAAGAGTGCTATGATGTACGAGACTTGAGGCAATGCGGCGTAGTGTTGAAGAGGCGAGTGCAGTGTTGTGACGGAGGGTGTAACGTTTGCACAAGATGCGGTAACAGAACCGGGGAAGATGCAGGTGTTATTTGTTAATTGTGAAGGTAATTGTGCATTTGCGTTGGAGTGGCATCCATTAGTGTGGGCGTTAATGCTGGGGAGGGTTCGTTGGTGCATGTCCCAAAGTGGTGGAGGGTGTGAAGGAGATAGCATGCTAGCGTGACGTGGGTTGCCCTTGGTGTTGGAGAGGGTGCCATGGCTGGAGAAGGAGAAGGGAACGGTGCATGAGAGGGTACCGATATTGTACAGGAAGGTGTCATCATGTGAGGGAGGATGCGGTGATGAAAGAGAGTCTGTAACGATACAGCCGAGGGTGGGCCAGTAACGTATGAGATGGTAAAATGTCGTTAAGGAAGGGTGACTACGAGAGAGAGAGAGACAGAGAGAGAGAGAGAGAGAGAGAGGGAATATGTCAATGATGTATGGGAGATGAGAGGACAGATAAAGGGGACGGCTGCAGTAACCGTCTGCTATCCTAAGGAAAGCATAATAGACCTGCCTCTGCTCAGACGCTGCGTTGTCATTTGTGATCTATCGAGCGAAAAAAAATGTGATAACTGAGAAACATTTGCTGTTTAATGCACCGTGGCTCCGCGGGATGAATTTCATTTAATTAGCGACGCAGAGAGTGTTGCCGTCAGCGTCACTTGTTGGCGACGCAGAGAGTGTTGCCGTCAGCGTCACTTGTTGGCGGGCGTGTTTTGACTGACGGCGCCCACAATGGCGCATTTTGTAGGGTGTACGTGTGCGATTTTTTAAATTTGGGAATGTATCTATAAGCTCTTCATTTTATTGAAGGCTAGGTGAATGTATTTTCACAGTGTTGAATGCGGAAGTACGGTGGAAAATACAGAGATGTGTTACCGAGGCGAGAGAAGGCAGGCGCCTACAGCGTACACATGTTAATGTGACAGAACGCCTAACGCAAAGCAAGTCGAGAAGTCATGATTTACGGCCTGGTATTTGAAATATGTTGTGTATGATCGTTATGAATAACGCTTCATGAAATAATGTAGACGCATTGAAATATCAGGGCCAGTTAGTGAAACGTATAGTTATATATCATAGGTCATAGAATGCATCGTAAAACACTTTGTGTATATATATAGAATTTTTTTTTTTCTATATTTGCTAACTCGCTTCCGTCTGTTAGTAATTTCTACCAACTAGATTTTTTTATCTTGATCATATGAAGTCTTCCTTATATAAGCCCGTTTAAATGGACTCTTTCAGGGGTTACTTCTGTTCATTAGGTATGCAAATTAGCTTCAAGGGAATAAGAATTTTTCTTTAGTAGCATTCTAAGAGAGCTAAATTTACATAGCGTTTTGGAATTTTGAGCTGTTTAGCTTTCGTGTTATCTGAAACGGCGACGATATTACGAGTTTTGGTATTCTTGGAATATGAAGTATTAACTCGGCACTATGGTGGCATGTTTTTCCATAAAGAGTCTGAATGATGTGTATAATAACTTAAAGAATTAGGTTTGTGGTAAATTTTCTTTTGTTCAGTGGTATTATTGCTTATGGATTATCTCTGGGTAAAGGAATGTCTTCAAGGGATTTCATATCGCAAGTAAGAGAGACGTCACTCAAAAATACTAATGGAACGTACATAATCATCAACACTAGTTGACATTTCGTCTGTTTGTACTCATGGACAGTAATGATGAAAAAGAATGTAATTTTTGACTTAAGAATTATTGTAAGTAATTTACTTTCCTTCATATTCTGCTTATTATTATAGTTTTATGAAAATAAAATCCACTTTGATGGTCGTATGAAATCATGAGAGTACATTTGCAGACAGGTAACTAAAACTTGGATAATTCATTTATACATTCTATGTGGATATGTAAATACGTCCCAGAAGTTAGGTAGGTGGTATAGGAAAAATAGAATCTAACATCAATTTGAGCTCTGAAAATGTTTGTAGACCCACCCGTATATTGTGGAAAGGTTATCGGAAAAGACGAAAGACGGAAGAGAATTCCGCTGCTCTGCTGTTGGAGAAAATGTGTCATAGTGGTTGATCCCCGTGTGGCTGGTTTCCATCAAAAATCTATAGGAAGCAGCACCCAGAATCGTGGCGAGGGGCCATTTTCTTGGAGCTGGGACACGTACAGACAGCCCACGAGAACAGCGGCTGGAATAAAACCTGTGAAATAGAGAAAGGGAAGAAACATTGCGGCCAGTGGAGAGGATTGGCTGAACAGTAGAGATCAATAGTGCAGAATCTCGCACTCTGCCCATATCCATTTTCAAACATCATTCGTATCCCCCTCCTAAGAAATTTCAAAACATTACAAGTCCGACCTCCAGTATCATAAACATGTTGCCTCTAACCACATCCACCCTATCCTCGAATCCCCATGTAATCAACATAACAGAACCTCCTTCCTTAAAGCTGGGGTTGCTGTATAGTTGCCGTGACAATTTTCCTGTGAGCAGCTATTCCGAAATGTAGAAGTTTTATTGATTACAGTGTGGGGTGTACTGTTCATGACCCTTCCTCCAGCTCTCTGCATATAAATATAATATATATATATATATATATATATATATATTCCACAAAAACCCACTATTCGGAGAGTAAAAAACAGAAAAACAGGA
>JAYMFT010127418.1:0-13117 GCA_038088735.1 Panulirus argus | reverse complement strand
GATTAGGTAATTCTTTCTTCATTCTTAATTATCTGTAATCTTGAAACAAATTTTTACTTGTAAACTTTTGCTTATATATTTTTTTTTTTCTTTGGTAACAATATCCGTTGTGTTAACTAATCACACTTGAATTCGCTCGTCAAAGTCTGTAGGATCTGTGCTCCATACTTTTTTATAAAGTCTGAGCTACTAAATAAATTCAATTCAATTCAGTTCAATTCACACCCATCCATAAATGTGATGGCTTTGATTATGGCACTGAATTGCTTGTACTGTCTCAGTTGAAAAAGAAGCTTCTCCAGTTTGATAATCATATTTAAGAAGCATGAAAAAATAATAGAAAAGGTCCAGAAAAAAAACAAAGATAGCTTCTATGAGTTACATAGACAGTTTAGAGGCCAAAAGTTTGCCCGCCATGTATGAGAAGACAGCAAAGGGAAATTTGATCACTGCCCACTAGTTTCTAAACTAGTTTGATAACGATGATAGTGGACAGATATTTATGAGATGCAAAGATTGAGCAACTATGTGCCATAACAAAAATAAAACATGAAGCCCATTAGAAGAGACAAAAAAAGTACTTTAACTATACAAGATTACTGGATGAATACAATAAAATGAGAGGCAATATTGTTAATACTGAAATTACGCAGAAGTTTAAGGAAAGACAAAAAAGTACTTTTAATTGTACAAGATCACTGAATGAATACAATAAGCTAAGAGACGATTTTGTGAATGCTGAAATTATGCTGAAGTTTAAGATATCGTATAATTGTGTATATAGGCACTGTACAAACTGGCAATCACAAGTAGGTAATTGTAAGAAAAGTGGGCACATGTACTAAGATTACGTTTTTCCAGCCCTCAAAAAATTATCACACACTTCCATGTCACAGATCAAATCTCTTTTCACTACATAATACTAAATCCCCAATGAAGAACTGATAAACACTTCACAGTCATCCATAGGAGTAACATATCTTTATGGTACACATTCTTAACTACAATCTTAAAATTTCTACTCACGTATGTCCACGGAATACATCGCCCCCATCAACAGTGACAATATGTGCACTGCCACTAGCCACCGTGGCCAGGCAGTCGGAGTCTGGGGAGGGCAACAGACACTCCAGTTTGGGCAGGATCCTGCGGGACTTAAGGACATGTTGCAGAGCTGTGCACTTCTCTAGGGCTATTTGGGATTCCACACACAGCTTCACTGGTACCTCAGGGCAGCCCAGCCTCTCAATTGTTGTGTCATAGCCAGCTGGAAACATAGTTTTATTTAAATACTAATCTACCTCTTATATCTGTAATCCTGTCTTCCTCCTCACTACATCGTCTTTTTTTGTGTCTCATATTCACACCTTTTATTTTCTTTAAATTGCCAACCCAACTTCCTTACCAAATTCTCATTCATCTTTGTACTATTTTTTAAAATGCTCTCTGGTTTCTTCTTTTTTACTTACATTCATCTTTGTTTTCATTACATTTCTTCTCCTATACTTTCTTACTGTAGCTAATCATAAACTTCTTGTTTATTTCTTATTCTTTCATTTACACTCATTTCATCAAGCTGATCCCTTGTCTGTGAACCTCCATGTAGCTACAGCTACATTCATACTAATGTCCCTTAATATTCTTCACATTTAATTCACTGCTGATACATCCTACCCAGTACTAATTCAGCTTCATATTAAACATCTGACATACCCCTTTTTATGTCTCTAGTTTTGAACATCATACATTTCATTACTTACCCTACACAACCTTCCATGTGTTTTCCTAAGATATCCATATGACATCATCAAAATACTCTGTATCACATGAAGGTCTGACAATTTTTCCTTAAATTTTCCCTTCCCTCTTGTGTGTTACTTGTAATTTTATTAATTGTTCACTGTTACATAATCTAACAGTGCCTTTAATCTACAATATGCATTATACTATACTATGTTTACACAAATTGAGCACAGGAATCACTTTAAAAAGATCATGTTCTGTATGAAAATTCAGTGCCTTTCTTTGTAATCTGATCTTCCTACCATCACATTCTCCAGTCCTTGTATTTGAAATCAAAGATCACAATAATTTCCTTTTTCTCTTTTCATGTTTATCAATTAAAACATAAAACAAGGCCAATTTCCATGAAAGAGCCCTATTGTTACCCAGGACCTCTTTCTAGGGCTACTGCAGCCCAAGGCTGTGCTACTTCCAGTAATAGGGAAATGTGGAGTGATAAATTTTTTATGAAACTGAAATCCCAGTGATACAGCCTTGCCAACGGTGACTTTCACCTGTAGTGCAACATTTCACAGGTGGAGCCTGATAATGTCCTCTTCCCATGTTACACACCTTAACTATGTTTATCTATGATTTCTCTTTAAATTTTATCTCTGTTCATTAGCAAGTACTGTTGACTTGGAGTTTCAAGGCTTCTGTCTTCTGTTATTCCACAAAACTCTTCACACGTGCTGCCATGCCTACTTGTCCTCCACCCCTTCTTCCAAACTTCTATAACCATAATCCCCAGATAAAAGAACCGAGCAAACAGTTAAATTTTGTGATATTAAAATGAAAGACAGCACTCTTACTTTATCTGATGAAACTTATTTGAGTGACAAAACACTGATGGTTTTCCTTAAGAAATCACATGGAGACACAGAATACTTTCATTTTTTGAACATACCAACAGCTATAATTGCAAGAAATCCAGAGGAATATCTGAATACTTACGTTCTTTGAGGTAATCTTGGAGGCTAACAGAATGAAGGGGATTATAGATCACTGAATGGCTGGCAGTGCCAAGTAGACTTGCGACCCAAGGCTTAAGGGCTGTTTCACTCTGTTCTAGGGGAGGGAATGCTGCTGTCATAAGTCCCTCAAGCTCAGACACTATTATCTTCTTGTTCCTGCATGTAAACAACCACATGATTAGTTAACGATACTATTCGCAATCCTTTCAGTACAACTATATCAATAGATGAATCAACAAGTAAACCACTTTTTTTTTATAACAAACATGGCTCTCTGTTAATTTTGCACCACACTGTTTTCTCTGTAGCTGTCATAGAAATTACTTGCTAGTTCCAGCAAAGTGGGTCATACCATTAATGGTAACATTAGAAAAAATCTTAAAATGATTTAGGTGATCCTGACGAACTGTATCTATAAACTACAAGTGGCTTAATATGTTCAGTCTAATTAGAATTTATATTCAGCAATCTTCACCTCTGTTTTTTCATAATACTGTTGAAACTGGAAAAATTCACATCAGCATGTTACTCTACCCACCGAAAAAAAGTATCATAATTGGTGTGTCTAAGTGTAAGTGAGCATAAAATGCAAAAAAGTATATATAAATATTTAGCTCAGTTCCCCATAGAACTGCAACATTTCATGACATGTACATAAAGAATAATGAAGAAACAATAAGGATGGTGACAGAAGTAATGAGACACTCCCTCCTAGGATGTCGGGGCATTTCAAGTGCGTGGAAATAGACTGGGAGGACTATGACTCCCAAGGTAATGCTGAATCATAGAGATTAATTTCTTGAGAGTATATTGGAAAACTTTCTGCATTAACATGTCACAGAGCATACAAGAACTAGATGGGATGACACGCCATCTCTACTTGACGTGTCTCTACTCGCTGTGGCTTGAAAATAGAATATATGAATTATAATGCTCCTAATGGATACAGATCATGTAGTACTTTTTTCTTTTTTTCATACTGAGGGTATGAAGAAAGCAACAAGAAGATCAGAGAGGTACAGAAACTAAAGAGGAAGCACAGTTGTGGTAACTAAGTGGATCTGCTTAAAGTTTTTTGAGAGTACTAATTGGGAGAGCAGATTCTATAATAAGAGTATGGATCAGCACTACAGAATGTTCTGTGAGATCTATAATGAATGTCCGGAACATAAGTACCTCTGGTGGGCAATAAAGGATAAGTACGATAAAAATGGAGAGAGATAGATGTGGTTCAATAAGACATGTACTACTTTTTTAATATGCGGTGTTGGAGGATGCAAGAGAGGGATCAAAGAGGGCATAGAAACAAAAAAGGAAGCATCCCAATGGCAACTAAAAGGAACTACTCAATTTCTTTGAGAGTACTGATTGGGAGAGCAAATTCTTTATTGAGAGTATGGAACAACGCTACAGAAATTTCAGTGAGAACTACAATGAAGTGGTCAGAACATGGGTACCTCTAGGGGCCAATAAAGGTAGAGAATCAAAATGGAGAGAGATATATGGTTCATTCTGAAATGTCAAATAGCGAAAGAGCTCAGGTATGTACTATGGAGGAGATATAAAAGACATTGCAACCAACCAACATATGAAAGATAAAAAGAGCAAGGAATGAGTACTATAAAGTACGAAAGGAGCAGAGAGATTTCCTTACAAAGCATTGTGGAAAAAGTGAAAGACAATCCAAAACTTTTCCTTAAGTTCACCAGCAACAAATGGTTAAAGAGCAGCTACTCATGCTAAGGAAATTAAAGAAAGTGCAAAGGCACCTTCTAACCTGCTAGAAATATTGCTTAATATATCATCAGTGGAAGGTTTAGTTCCAGAGAGCAAATGTTGTGCCTGTAACTTAAAAAAGTTGCCCTGAACTACAAGTCAGTCTCACTAATAAATGTGGTTTGTAAAACTTACAAAGATTCAGAAGGCAAATGAATGGCTTCTTGTGAAAGAGACAGCATAGCTTTAAGGAAAGGAGGCATGTGTAGCCAGTTTTTTAGAATTCTATAACAGGGTGAGCAACATTTTAGATTAGAGAATGGCATGGGTAGACATTGTATTCTTGGACTGCCATAAAGCCTTTGACACTACTCCTCATTCAAGATTGATAAAAAAAGACATATCTATAGGCAGGAAGAATGGATGGGCTATTTCACTGGATAGAAGACTACCTTACTGGAAGGAAGCAAAGAATACAGGTGAGGGTGAGAAGTGCACCCTAAAAGTGGACTGGGGGGGGGGGGGTTACAAGGGGCATGCCACAGGGCTCAATCTTGGGCCCAGTTCTATTCTTGGTTTTTTATGTAAATGACTTGTCTGATGGATTGGAATTGTATATAAACATGTTTGCCAACAGTCTATACCAATGCCTTTATACAAACACAGAATGAAGATGACTGCTTCAGTCTACAAGGGAATTTGGAAAACTCCAAAACTGAATGGTGAGATTCAGTCCAAATAAGCGCATGGTAATGAGGATAGGACAGAGAAAGGAAGGCCTCATTGTGATTATTAGCATGCAAGAGATAAATCACAGGAATCTGCATGTAAAAAGAAACCTAGGGCTCGACACTGTGCCTAATCTATGGCTACAGCAAAACATTAGGAGAATTTTTAGGGAAGCAAAGTGTTTGCTGGCTTATGTAAGAATTACAAGGACACATCTCAGACAAAACTGAATTATGCAATGCAAGTACAGTCATTACACCTAAATAAGCATAAAGATCTGATTTAGAGGGTACAGAAAAGAACAACTAAGATGGTACCTGAATTACAAGGACTGAGCTACACTGAAAGGCTGAGGGCTACAAAATTGTTCACCATGGAGGAGAGGTGAGAGAGGGAACCTGAGAATAGCCTTCAAATTTCTAAATCAGCTTCTTAATATAGTGAACAGTTCCTCAAGATATGCAGCACTAGAGTAACCAGAGGCCATGGTAAAAAGGTGAGAAAAAAGTTAGAGATGATTTAACAAGTACTGATTTAGTGTTAGGGTGACGGATGGTTGGAATAAAACTCCTAATGAAAAAAAAAAGTTTAAAAGGCTTTTTGATGGAGCACCAAAAGTGTAAAACTTTCTCCTATAATGTACAAATAGGTACCAAGCAATTACAAATGAGTAATTACACATCCATGAAACTGTTATTTGTAAGTTACAGCATTTGATGTTACTGGATTATCATCATACAAAAACCTGCAATGCAGAAGTATATAATAAAATATTCAACCATAAGCTTCATATCTCTAGAGAAAATAGCTTACACCATAATGGCTACATCTTCCCAGAAATCAGGCAACTTGTAGGCCCCTCTGTGCTCTCCTTGTGAAGTTCATGCATAGAAAGTAGATACCATGTGTTATTCTAAACTTTTTAAGTTACTGTTAAGTTAGATATGAAAAAGGCTAAGTTGTTTGAAAAGGTAACATTCTGAAACAAGTGCATGTAAAGATCTTTTTCACAAAACTACAGTTAAAACATAGTAACCAGAGTTTGGATGAGAGATCAATATCATAAGCATATACAGAACTGGTTAAGACTATATAGCTTTGAAACAAATATTCTTTGATCTCTTCAATCAATATAAATAACCAGTTCATTGTAATCAGTTACAAATGAAAAAACAGGTTTCCTTTATCTAGTTTAAGAGTGACTAAACATAACTTCATGTTGTACTGACTCGTTTGATGTCCGCACAATCCAAGCATTCCAAGGTCTGGCAGCCCAGTGGCAGTCCTTTAGAGAATCGATGTCCTGAACCCTCCCATCAGGACACAATAACCCAAAATCAGTTGCGGACACCTGGAAAAAAAAATTTTCAGTTTTTCTTGCTGAACTTGGGAAATACTGGAAAATTTCATGTAAAAGGCTAATTGGCTAACACATTTCTGGATAACAAAACATTATAAAGAGGAGGCCTTCTGGACTGGCTAGCTTCACTACAAACATTTTATATGATTTTTTTTTATACTAGAAAAACGTATTTGTGAACATTCTGAAGACTGTGCAGGTAAATATCTTGGACTGTAGTACCCACATGAAAGCAGTGATCACTCTTACTCTGTATCTAAAGCAGAGAGAAGTTTTATGAAAAAGAGCTAAGCTACACTAGAAGTTTGCTCGGCTCTTTTTCATAAAACAGAGAACTCTCACCTGATCAGCTAGAAGAAATATGGATGAAGGCAGTTATGAAGGATTTTCAAATGGAGGAAAGATTAGGGAAGAACTATGGGATTACATAGCTCTTAATGACCTTATGATTGACCTTAGTGACTGAGGTATTTATGGCAATGCTTGTGAAACAGTATAAAACATTACAACAGCTTAATAAAGAAAATAGTATGCTAAGAAGTATCATTAGAGATTACAAGATAAAAGTTAAAAAGTATATGAAGAAGCAAAGAAACTGAGAAATATATTTAGAGGACATAGTCACAAATTTAATGGAAGTAAAGGAACTGAAAATAACCAGAGGAATATGGGCAACCTTTAGGGTATGAGTTAGAGATTGAAGGAAAGCAAGGGACATATCAGGCTAAAGATTTACCCTTAACATAGATCATGAAAAAATGGAAGGAAATGTTGGAGTGAAAATAGGACACATTTCTGGGGCTCAGGAAGAAGCAAAGGAATAAAGATGTGAGAACATTTAAGCAGATGGATATATCAATATATCAAGTTAAGCTATATGGAAGGCAATGTATTTCGATAAAAGGATATCAGAGAAAGATATGAAGTCTCTGATGACTTAAGTTTTGTATGGTTCAGAATATTCAAGACTAATGCATAAATGTAACTGTGGGGATTTTGAAAAGAACTGAAACAAGAATGAGGACTCACTACCACTTAGGAATCTAGTTCAAGAATGAGCTGAGACAAAGCTGAATTAGTCAGAGGAGTTGAGATGAAAATAGACAGATATAGGTCAATGATGATTTTGGAGCTAAAGGAAGGCCATATTCCAACAATAAGAAAGGATAATGAAGGGATAGATAAGGACAAAAATTATTAGAGGCCATAAACATACTGAATGCTATTTTTGAGAAAGGAATCACAGAGATATGGAAGATACTGCAAAGAATTTTAGTGACAAATAGTAAAAGTTACTTTAGAAATGGAGATATGCTGCCAGAAGGTACAAAAGCAAAGAAACCTACTAGCATGAAGATATTCTAGAAAAGTTAATGAAAAGGGATAAACCAAAGGAAGAGTGAGATAATGCAGTTAGATAGCTAAAATGGGGCACATGTGGGGCTACAAGTCAGATTGGCCCCATCACTTCCTCTGGGAGGCAAGGCATATTAAGCAATGCTGATTCTAGAGTGAAAGTACACAGATGTGGATGGACTGGTAGTAAATAGAAAGGAGCTAAACTTTAAAGACCAAACCATTTCAGCACACTCTCTATAGCTTTCTTATACTCCACTTACATTCTCTTACCTTATCATTACTTATCCAATCAACCCTCCTCACACCTCATACTGTCCTCAAACATTTCATTTCCAATATATCCTATGTCTTCTTTATATTTTTGTTCAAGGCCAATGCCTCGCATGCATACAACACCAATGGGACTACGATACAATCAAACATACCCATCTTTGCCATTATGGACCGTGACCTCACTTTCCACACATTACATGGTGTACCCAGGACCTTTGCCCCCTCAATCATCCTTTAGCTCACTTTAGCTCCCACAGATCCATTTACTACTATAAACGACTCCCAAATATTTAAATCACTCCACTTCTTCCAAGTTTTCTCCATTCAGACCTGCCTCTCACTCTAAGATGCACTTATCTCCCTCACTCAGCATATTTGACTTAAACTCACCCTCGCCAGTAACCATTCATACTACTCACTTTCTGGTCACATTTTCCTTAGTCTTTTGGTAAAAAATTCTCAGTGTATTTAGTTCTTTCTTCTTTCCATTTACCTCATATATTTGTAACATCATCCACTAGGCCTCTCAGTTAATCATAAGATATGCTTTCTTCAGATCCGTAAATATCACATACAATTCATCCTCTTTCTTCAGGTATTTATCATGCATGTCTATGATATGCTGGGGATTTAGTTAGCCTGGCAGGTCAATCATTTGATGTTTACAAATGACAGAGCTCTGGTAATAGACTCAGGAGGACAATTCCTGAAACTGATGACAGGTAGATGACAGGTATAACCCTATAAACCATAATTTTAATAGTATTCCTATTCTGTAATACAGCTACAGCCTTTGCAGCACTCACATCTGTTCTCCCCTTGAAGTAACTCTTGGCAACAGAAAGCTTAGTCCAAGCTACGTCTCCATTTCCGTCGACAAGGCAGCGGAGTGCACCTTCATAACCAGCATGCTCATCCTGGTTGTCACACCTACCAGGGGTGGCACACATGGAGCACAAGTTGTTGTATTTTTTCTCTGCAGAATAGCGGTTATTTTACCATTCGTTACTAACATTATCATGGTATACAATTCCTGCATGACCATTATGTGTTACATGCCTCCTGTAGTGTATATGTTACCCATCAACAACATCACCAGCATTCTGCTTAATGATGTATGATCTAGAGCAAGGGTTCTTAACCTGTGGTCCATGGTTCATTTCCCAGTGTCCACAGGATAAAAATTGATAAATAAATAAATCTTACTTTCAGTGGTATCTCTAGTATAGGTTTGGGTGGTATCATATGTTCTTGATTATGATTTTAGACTCTATATACTATATGTGGGTGTCTTTAAGTTGTAAAAAAAAGTTAAGAACCCCCAATCTAGAGTGAAGATCATGACCCTGAAGTCCTGGTTGTAAAGCACACGACTTCTTTTACCAGTTGAAAAAATCCTGACTTGAAAATGCTGTTTATGAAGCACCTGACTTCTTTGGTTTAGTGTGAAGGAAAGTATTGCTGCTTGGTGAGTTGCAAAAATATTTGATTATTTAATCTATAATATTTAATGTGAAGTAACTAACTTGTCTGACCTGGTGTCAAGGATCTAACTTGTATGATATGAAGGACCTAATTTGTATGACATATAGCCTGACTGGAATATTTGTACCATCTACTTTAGACTTACAGTAATGCATATTGAATAACCTGATGGATCTAACTTGCATGAGAAAGAGTGAAAAACCTGAGTGTTTTATGATTATGTATAAGGAACCTGACTGCTGTGCAATCTAGTGCACTTGTTATTTGCTATATGATCTAGTGCAGTACTTCACAACCAGTGGGATGTGACAGTGTCTCTAGTGTGCTGTGACACATTCCTATTGGAGAAACAAAATGGATGTCACATTGTCTCAATAACTGCAACATTCGTTTTATGAATTATATTTTGTAAACCACTTAAATATATATGTGATTATAAATGCATGCCTTCAACTTTTGTTATACTATATTTATCATGTGTTTAGAAAGAATTTTGTTTACCATCCTTTCAATGTCTCAGTGGTAATAACAGTATAATACTGTAAAATTTGTTTATGTGTAGTATGAGGATCAAGTAAAGTCAAGAATATGTCAAGAAATATAAAAAGATTGCAAAGTACAGACCTAGAATGAGGATTACACATAAGAAATCTCCATGCCTGACTCTAACAGTCATAAGTCATTTAATACTGTGAGAGACCTGTTTACCACTTCATTTATAGTGAAACACCCATTCTGCATGATTTAGCATAAAAGATGTGACTTGCATGATCTAACATGAAAAAAGTAACTTGAATAATCTAATATGAAGAAGACAACTTGTAGAATTTAGTGGAAAGAACCTGCTTCATAAGATCTACTGTGAACGAAATGCCTTGTGTAATCTGTTGTGAAGGATCTGACCTTTCTATGAAGTAATAAGAAAGACTTGACTGTCATATGATCTTGCAGTGACCTGAAAGTAGATAGCTCTTGTGTGAAGTGCCAAAATTGTAATATGATCAAATGCAAGGAACTTGACCACTGAATTAGCATAATGAAAATAACATCTGTATAACAGTGCAAAGGATCTCATTACTATAAATTTTACTGCATGGTATCTGACCACAGTATGATCCAGCGTGATGGACCTGCATTCTGTTAGATTCTCTCTGAGGGACCTGACTTCTAAGTAAACAATTTGACTTCTGAATGACCTACTAAGTAAAATGTCTTCTGCAAGATCCAATATAACAGACATGATTTGTATGAACTACTGTAAGAGACATGGACATTGTAAAAACTTGTGTGAAGAACTTGACCACTGTGACCAAACATAAGGGATCTGACATCTGTGTGACATAAGAAATATGGTTCTGACTGCAATATGACTCAATCAGCAGAACATACTGAGAATGGTGTTGGTCTCGTGGTCGGGAGCCCATGAGCCAGGGATGCAGGCAGAACCAAAAAAGTTGGAGACAGCCCTCAGGTCGTGTTCCACCACTGTCGCTTGCTGATCACACTGTAGCTGAACCAGTTTCTTCTCAAGCAGCTATGGGAGTGGAAAAGAGTCAAGGAGGAAACAGAAAGTGGCATGTCTTTTAAAAAGTTATAATTACATTATAAGTGAACAGCACTATGCAAAGGAGTTTGCATTCATTAGATCCTAACCAGATGTATTCCTGGTGGATGTCAGGTGTTTACTTGTGACACACAGGTGTGAGGAATAAAACTTCAACATAGCACCTTATTTACACTTGTGATGTCTCTGCCAAAGGATTTATGCACTCTACATGATGAAGCTGGATAGCCCTTTTAGATAACTCTCGTCTCCCTTTTTTTTATAGGACCTACTGTCCGACCTTGTAGGGTAGTTAGAATGTCAGGGCCTCAAGTAACTACTGACAAAAGAGAGGTTTTGAATGACACTGCAACAGTATTGGCTCCACTCATAACTGTTCTGTAAGATCTCTCTCTCTTTCTCAGACTGTTCCGTAATTATAGGCAACTCATGGGTAAGAAATCTAGGTAAACACTTGGTGGAGAATTCAAAAGCAAAGAGAACAGACCACATCTACTCTGGTGCCAGAATTTCCCATGTTAAACAAAAAAGTCATGTCTAGTGGTGAATGTTGGAAGCAATGATGTTTATTACAAAAATTCAAATTTAGAGGTTATCATAGAAGAATGCAACGAGCTGATTGGCACGCTGAAAGATAGATTTCATAACATTATTATTGTTGGCACTCCCCCACAACTTATGAGGGCAACTCAAGGGTGGGTCGTTATGATAACTTCAATTCAAGGGTGGGCTGTTTTGATAACTGCTCCTTTCCCATAACGATGTAGCTTTGAAACTCTCTACCTTCTCATATCTTTCCCATTAACTGACACATGGCACATGTTAAAATAGTTTTTTCCCCTTCTGCAAAATTCATATATACCTTCCCTTGTCTTTTCTTTTCCCATTTCATATTTCTCTCTATGTCTTAATTACGGCCCGGCCATGATGTGGACTTTTGTCTGTGACTGGAGCCTTCTGCATAAAAAAAAGGATTGACAGGAAATATATTGATGTAATTGAGGAATATTCAGATGTAACTGATAAATGAACATAATCATCAATTTTTTCACAAACTTGTGGGCAACTAAATCTACATGAAAACTTATCTTTGGGTCTAATTTGCTTTTGATTATCAGACTATTTATACATGACTATTTATACATATCAAATGTTCTGTGAATACTTTCAGCCTATATAAAATACATACGTGGGAGAATGGGATGTTCCAGCCTGCTGTCCTACGGTAGCCTGTGTGGCAAGACTTGGAGCCCTTCAGGTTATCTAGACCCTTGATGTTGGCCTTCCTCACCACAGCAACACCCTTGTACCTCCATGGCTCTGTAACACCAACAGCCCTCTCAAAAGTCAAGCAACATTATGCCTCCTCTTACAGCTCACACCAGGCAAGTACCACTGCACTTCTTACAAGTAACTTTAGCCTCCTTCACAAATGTTAAGTAACATCACAAATCCTTTCACAGATCAAATAAATTATAATACTACACCTTTTCTAATGTCATGTAAGACAATGCTACCTCTCATGTGTCAAGTAACATGATGTGTCCTTTCATTTCAAGTACAGTAACAACGTATCGCCTCTCATCAATCAACATTATATCCACCACTCATCAGTCAAGGAATTCTGCACCTTCAATAAGCAAAGTACCATCACATGTCCTCTCACAAGTAAAAAACATGACTATTCTCTGATATCCACAATACACCAGTGCTCCTCTCAAACTAAGTAGCACCACACCTCCATTTAAGTCATAAAATGATATGCTTTCTCTCAAGTAGCCCAGCCTTTTGGCAAAAAGGTTGGAGCAGTAGATGGGAGTAGTAGTTAGGAACGTTAGACAGGAGCATGAGTTAGAAGTTAGTTGGTAGGAACAT
>JAYMFT010127407.1:0-13118 GCA_038088735.1 Panulirus argus | reverse complement strand
TAAAGGAATGCTTCGCCTCACGAATAACTCGCTTGCAGCGATTACGGGCAGTGATAAAAGCTGAATGGGAGCCAGAGATAGGAAAGGCTATCCATGCCCGATACGCCTGATCCCTTGCCTGAATGGCCTCAGAACAGGAACGGTTGAACCATGAATAGGATGAAGAAGTAGTCTTGGAGGGAGAGGGGATAAATGCTTCCATTCCCGCAAGAATAACCTCTGTTATTCGTTTGGCATAGACAGAAGCATCACCACATAAGGGACAGTAATTTACCTAGGGAAAGTCAGAAAAGAAGTTACGTAAGTTATTCTTTCTTAGTTTCGTTAACTCTCACCTTCCGCCATTCTTCACCCAGTCTTTGTGCTCAGGGAAGGATAAGGAATGGAATGTCCCCTAAGATATGCATGTAAATGGATTGTGTATTAAGACAAGCCTTTAAGCGAAGTTCGCTCACTTTCATCAATTTCTTTCAAAAAATATCATTTCCTATTTTCCTAAAACATCTACAAAGTTTCACCCTCGTCTCCACCAAGAGGATATCGGGCGTCCTGCCAGCTTCCCCTATTAACACACGTCCAAAGTCTCTTTCTATCACGTCTATCGATTAGGACGTAATCCATTAATGCCCGCTTACCATCATACCCACTGACCCACTTATATCTATGTATGTCCCTATTTTTAATCATCATTCCCTTTTCAGCAAAAAGCTCAAGCTGTTCACTATTCTTAATCACTGTGGTTACTCTGTACCCCTCAGTTATAAGCACAATAGCCACATCGCCAACTCATACTTTCATATCATTCATCACAATCACCCAGTCCCTCACATCAGATCGCTGACCCACTCACTTAGCTCTTCCTAAAACCCGCGCCTCTCTTCCTCACTCCTTTCGCTACTGGGTACATTGCACTAATAATCTCACACCTATCGCAATACAACTTCGTTTTCACCCACATCAGTCTGAAGATCATATCCTTACACTCCTCACATTCCTATAACTCTTCACCAGAAGTGCCACCCACCTTCACACGAATCCAAGACTTTATTCCTGGTACTTTCCCAAACCATTTTTCCGCCTTTCCTTGAGCTTTACTTCACTTAGAGACAGAACATCAAGGTTCCTCTACTGGATTTATTTATGGAGAGAGTAATTCTATCCGTATGAATATGAATATGAACCCAGGTTCTCCTTTTACAGAACTAGTGTGGCTGAACATAATCCTGACCATAGTGGGCAGGTTCTTCAACTCAGCCGCCTTTGCCTTGGTCTTCATCTACTCGACGGAGCTGGTGCCGACAGGTGTGAGGAACGTGGCCTTGGGCACCTCCTCCTTTTGCGCCAGGATCGGGTCTGCTATCGCTCCCTTCATCGTCGACCTCCTGGTAAGACCTACAGAAACTAGTTAGGAATGTACATGATTCTATACCTCTTTTCTTTCAGTTATTTTCATCCTATCCAACGCATATTTATTTCTGCTCCTTGATTCAAAGATATGTTTCATCTCTCTGTCTTATCCTAATTGTATTCATCTTCTACCACATCACTTTAAGGTTTTTCTTTTACTGCCGTGTATATTCTTTTCTCTTTGTTTTCCTTCTGCCATTAAAAGCTTCCCCTATTTCTTGCTTTTTCCTTTTTGATGTTCACATCTCTCGTTATATTCGCTTGCATTACCCCTATTTCTTAAAGTTACTCTTCTCCCTATATAGTTCATTTATCTTTATCTTTCCTTTCTGTTCAACTCTTCTGTCTCCTCCTACGCCACACACATCTTTATCTTCCCCTACACTACCCGCACCTCTGTCTCCCCCTACACTACCCGCACCTCTGTCTTCCTTTACACTACCCGCACTTCTGTCTTCCTCGACATTACCTGCACCTCTTTCTCCCCGCTACCCGCACCTTTGTCTCGCCCTATACTACCTGCACCTCTGTCTCCTCCTACACTATCCACACCTCTGTCTCCCCCTACACTACCTGCACCTGTTTCTCCCCCTACACTACTCGCACCTCTGTCTCCCCCCACACTACCTGCACCTCAGTCTCCCCTTACACTACCCGTGCCTCTGTCTCTCCCAACACTACCTGCACCTCTGTCTCCCCTTACACTGCCCGCATCTCAGTCTTCCCCTATACTACCTGTACCTCTGATGTCCCCTACACTACTCGCACCTCTATCTTCCCCTACACTACCTGCACCTCTGTATCCCCCTACACTACTTGCACTTCAGTCATCCCCTACACCACCTGCACCTCTGTCTTCCCCTCCTCTACCCGGACCTCTGTCTTCCCTACACCACCTGCATCTCTGTCTCCCCCTACACTACCCATGCCCCTGTCTCCCTCTACACTACCTGCACCTCTGTCTTCCCCTACACTACCCGCACCTCTGCCTCCCCCAACACCACTCACACCTCTCTCTCCCTTTACGCCACCTGCACCACCTGTTGTCCCCTACACTACCTGCACCTCTGCCTCCCCTACACTACCCGCACATCTGTCTTACCCCTACACAATCCACACCTCCGTCTCCCCCTACTCTACCTGCACCTCTGTTTCCCCCTACACAACCTGCGCCTCTCTTTCCCCCTTCAGTACCTGCACCTCTTTCTCATCCTACACTACTCGCACCTCTGTCTTCCCCTACACTACCTCCACCTCCGTCTCCCCCTACATTACCTGAACCTCTGTCTCCCGCTTCACTACCTGCACCTCTGTCTCTCCCAACACTACCTGCACCTCTGTCGTACGCTACACTACACGCACCTCTGTCGTACCCTTCACTACACGCACCTCTGTCGTCCCCTGCACTACTTGCACCTCTGTCTCCACCTACACTAACTCCACCTCTGTCTCCCCTTACACCACCTGCACCTATGTCTCCCCCCCCCTACACTACCTGCACCTCTGTTTTTCCCCTTCATTACCAGCACCACTGTTTCCCTCTGCACTCCCACCTCTGTCTGCCACAACATTACCTGCACCTCTGTCTCACCCTACACTACCAGCACCTCTGTTTCCCCCTACACTACCTGCACCTCTGTCTTCCCCTACACTACTCACACCTCTGTCTCCTCCTACACTACCTGCACCTCTGTCTCCCCCTACACTACCTGCACCTCTATCTCCCCCTACACGACCTACTCTTCTGTATCCCCCCATACTACCCGTGCCTCTGCCTCCCCCTACACTACCGGCACCTCTGTCTCCCCCTACACTACTTGCATCTATGTCTCCCCCTACATTACATGCACCTCAGTCTTAACCTACACTACCTCCATCTCTTTCTTCCCCTACACTGCTCGAACCTTTGTCTCCCCCTACACTACTCGCACCTTAGTCTCCACCTACACAATCTGCACCTTTGTCTCCCCCTACACTACCTACATCTCTGTCTTCCCCAACACTACCCGCACCTCTGTCTCCCGCTTCACTACCTGCAAATCTGTCTGCCCCTATACTACCTGAACCTCTCTCTCCCCCTTCACTACCTGCACCTCTGTCTCCCTCTACACCACCTGCACCTCTGTCTCCACCTTCACTACCTGCACCTCTGTCTTCCATTACACTACTTGCATCTCTGTCTCTCCCTTCACTACCTGCACCTCTGTCTCCCCCTACACTACCCGCACCTCTTCTTCCCTTACACTACCTGCACCTCTGTCGAACCCTATACTACACGCAACTCTGTCGTCCCCTGCACTACCTGCACTTCTATCTCCACCTACACTAACTCCACCTCTGTCTCTCCTTACACTACCCGCACCTATGTCTCCCCCCTACACTACCTTCACCTCTGTTTTCCCTTTCAGTACCTGCACCACTGTTTCTCCCTGCACTACCAGCACTTCTGTCTCCTCCTACACTACCTGCACCTCTGCCTCCCCCTACACTACCTATACCTCTGTCTTCCCCTGCACTACTCGCACCTCTGTCTCCCGCTTCACTACCTGCACCTCTATCTCCCCCAACACTACTTGCACCTCTATCTGCCCCTATACTACCTGAACCTCTCTCTCCCCTTTCACTACCTGCACCTCTGTCTCCTTTTACACTACCTGCACCTCTGTCTCCCCCTACACTACCTTCACCTCTGTCTCCCATTACACTACTTGCATCTCGGTCTCCCCCTTCACTACCTGCACCTCTGTCTCCCTCTAAACTACCCGCACCTCTGTCGTATCCTACACTACTCTTACCTCTGTCGTCCCCTGCACTACCTGTACCTCTGTCTCCACCTACACTAACTCCACCTCTGTCTCCCCTCACACTACCCGCACCTATGTCTCCCCCCTACACTTCCTGCACCTCTGTTCCCTCTTCAATACCTGCACCACTGTTTCCCCCTGCACTACCAGAACCTCTGTCTCCCCCTACACTACCTGCACCTCTGTCTCACCCTACACTACCCGCACCTCTGTCTCCCCCTGCACTACCTGCACCTCTGTCTCCCCCTACACTAATCACATCCCTGTCTCCCCCTACACAACCTGCACCTCTGTCTCCCCCTACACTACCTGCACCTCTATCTCCCCCTACACTACCTACTCCTCTGTCTCCCCCTATACTATCCGTGCCTCTTCCTCCCCCTACATTATCGGCTCTTCTGTCTCCCCCTACACTACCTGCATCTGTCTCCCCCTACATTACCTGCACCTCAGTCTCCCCCTACACTACCTCCATCTCTTTCTTCCCTAAACTGCTCGAACCTTTGTCTCCCCCTACACAACTCGCACCTCTGTCTCAACCTACACTACCTGCACCTCTGTCTCCCCTTACACTGCCTGAACCTCTTTCTCCCCCTACATTACCTGCACCTCTGTCTTCTACACTACCTGCTCCTCTGTCTTCCCCTATACTACCTGTGCCTCTGTCTCCCCATATAAAACTTGCACCTCTGTCTCCCCCTACACTACCTGCACCTCTGTCGTCCCCTACACTACCCGTACCTCTGTCGTCCCATACACTACCTTACCTCCGTCTCCCCCCACACTACTATCACCTCTGTCTCCCCCTACACCACGTGCACCTCTGTCTCCACCTACACCACTCGCACCTCTGTCTTCCCTACACTATCTGTACCTCTGTCCTACCCCTACACTGCTCGCACCTCTGTCTTTCCCTACACTACCTGCACCTCTGTGTTTCCCCTACACTACTTGCACCTCTGTCTCCCCCTACACTACCTGCACTTCTCTCTCCCTTACACTACTCGCACCTTTGTCTTTCCCTACACTACCTGAACCTCTGTCTTCCCCTACATTACCTGCACCTCTGTCTCCCCTACACTACCAACACCTCTCTCTCCACCTACACTACTTGCAACTTTGTCTCCCCCTACACTACCTGCACTTCTCTCTCCCCTACACTACTCGCACCTCTGTCTTTCCTTACACTACCTGAACCTCCGTCTCCCCCTACATTACCTGCACCTCTGTCTCCTCTACACTACCAACACCTCTCTCTCCACCTACACTACTTGCATCTCTGTCTCCCTCTTCACTACCTGCACCTCTGTCTCCCACTACACTGCCTGCACCTCTGTCTCCCCATACAATGCCCGCACCTCTGTCTCCCCATACCATGCCCGCACCTCTGTCTCCCCCAACACAACCTGTACCTCTGTCTCCCCGTACACTACCTGCACCTTCGTCTTCGCCCACATTACCTTCACCTCTGTTTCCCCTACACTAACTCCATCTCTTCCTCCCGTTACACTGCTCGCACCTTTTCTCCCCCTACACAGCTCGCACCTCTGTCTCCCCCTCCACTACCTGCACCTTTGTCTCCACCTACACCACTCGCACCTGTCTCCCCCTACACTACCTGCACCTCTGTCTCCCCCTACACTACCTACACCTCTGTCTTACCCTACACTGCCGGCATCTCTCTCCCCCTACACTACCTGCATCTCTGTCTCCCCCTACACTGTCTACACCTCTTTTTCCCCCTACACTGCTCGCACCTCTGCCTTCCCCTTCACTACTTGCTCGTCTTTCTCCCACTATACTACCTGTGCCTCTGTCTCCCCCTACACTACCAACACCTCTGTCTCCCCCTACACTACCTGCACCTTTGTCTCCACCTACACCACTCACACCTCTGTCTACCCCTACACTACCTGCAGCTCTGTCTTCCCCTACACTACCTGTACCTCTGTCTACCTCTACACTGCCCGCACCTCTGTCTTCCCCTACACTACCTGCTCCTCTGCCTCCCACTATACTACCTGTGCCTCAGTCTCCCCCTACACAACCTGCACCTCTACCTCCCCCTACACTACCTGCACATCTGTCTCCCCTACAGTACCTGCACCTCTGTCTCCCCTTCACTACCTGCACCTCTGTCTCCTCTTACGCTACCTGCACCTCTGTCTCCCCCTACAATACCTGCACGTCTGTCTCCCCCTATACTAACTGCACCTCTGTCTACCCCTACACTACCTGCACCTCTGTTTCCTCCTTCACTACCCACACCTCTGTCTCACCCTACACTACCCGCACATCTGTCTCCCCCTACACTACCTGCACCTCTCTCTCCCACTACACTACTCGCGTCTCTGTCTTCCCCTATAATACCTGCACCTCAGTCTCCCCCTACATTAATTGCACCTCTGTCTCCCCTACACTACCTACACCTCTTACTACCCCTACACTGCTCTCACCTCTGTCTCCCCCTACACTACCTGCTCCTCTGTCTCCCCTATACTACCCGTGTTTCTATCTCCCCCTATACTACCCGTGTTTCTATCTCCCCCTACACTACCCGCACCTCTTTCTCCCCCTTCATTTCCCGCACCTCTGTCTCCTCTACATTACCCGCGCCTCTGGAAGACACACACGCATTCCATCAATTTTTCATTAATTATTTCTGATTATTATCTCACGAATGATATATGTTAACATGTATCAGATAAGTAGTCTCACATGAGAGGTCCCCAATGGCACTTTGCAGTCTTCTAGTTCAGGATGTTTTTAACACGTAAGACTTGATCTGTTAAAGTAAGCTGGCATACCTGATCTGTTCTTGACTACTTAAGGAAGCTGACATAGCATATCCAATCGCTCGCTGGAGGGCACCGGTTACGACTGAGTCAGCTGAACAGCCCATTTATATACCACGGTGTGTCACTGAGTAGAGCGGGCCCAGAACCTGCTCTCACTGTACCATGATTGTACGCAGCTGTTTTCTAATAAAACTGTAAAGGCCACCGGACCTTCATTAAGAAGACCAAGTCATCGGACCTTCATTAAGAAGACCAAGTCATCAACGAGGATAGGAAGCAGTCCTTGAGACGGGCCTACACCTCTGTCTCCTCCTACACTACCTGCCCCTCTGTCTTCCCCTACACTACCAACACCTCTGTCTCCCCCTGCACCACTCGCATCTTTGTCTCCCCTACACAACCTCCACCTTTGTCTCCCCCTACACTACCTACACCTCTGCCTTACCCTACACTGCCCGCACATCTGTCTCCCGCGTCACTACTTGCACTTCTGTTTCCCCCTATAGTGCCTGCACCTCTCTCTTCACCTACACTACCTGCATCTCTGTCTCCCCCTTCACTACCTGCACCTCTGTCTCCCCCTACACTGCCTGCCCCTCTGTCTCCCCTTACAATGCATGCCCCTCTGTCTACCCCTACACAACCTTCACCTCTGTCACCCCCTACACTACCTGCACCTCTGTCTCCCTCTACACTACCTGTACCTCTGTCTCCCCTACACTACCTGCACCTCTGTCTCCCCCTACACTACCTGCACCTCCGTTTTCCCCTACACTACCTTCACCTCTGTCTCCCCCTCCACTACCTGCGCCTCTGTCTCCCTCTACACTACCTACAACTTTGTCTTACACTTCACTGCCGGCACCTCTCTACCCCTACACTACCTGTATCTCTGTCTCTCCCACACGGTCTGCACCTCTTTCTCCCCTACACTGCTCGCACTTGTCTTCCACTTCATTACCTGCTCCTCTGTCTCCCTGTGCCTCTGTCTTCCCCTACACAACCTGCACCCCTGTCTCCCCCTACACTACCTACACCTCTGTCTCCCCCTACACTACCTGCACCTCCGTCTTCCCCTACATTACCTTCACCTCTGTCTCCCCTACACTGCCTCCAAATCTTTCTCCCCCTACACTGCTCGCACCTTTGTCTCCCCCTACACAATTCGCACCCCTGTCTCCCCCTACACTACCTGCACCTCTGTCTTCCCCAACATTACCTGTACCTCTGTCGTCCCCTACTCTACCTGCACCTCTTTCTCCCCCTACACTACCCCTACTATACTCGGACCTCTGTCACCCCCTTCATTATCTGCGCCTCTGTTTCCAACTACACCACTCGCACCTCTGTCTCCCCCTACATTAACTGCACCTCTGTCGTTCCCTACACTGCTCGCAACTCTGCCTCCCCTCACTAACTGCACCTCTGTCTCCCAGACACTAACTGCACCTGTGTCTCCTCCTACACTACCCGCACCTTTGTGTCCCGCCTACACTACCTTCACCTCTGTGTCCCCCTTCACTGTCTGCACCTCTGTCTCACCCTACATTACCTGCACCTCCATCTACCCTTACATTACCTGCACCTCTGTCTCCCCCTACACTACCTACACCTCTCACTACCTCTACACTTCTCTCACCTCTGTCTCCCCCTACACTACATGCACCTCTGTCTCCCCCTATACTACCTGTGCCTCACTCCCCATACACTACCTGCACCTCTGTTTCCCCCCTACATTACCCGTACCTCTGTCTCCACCTACATTACCCGCACCTCTGTCTCCCCCTACACTACCTGCCTCTCTGTCACCCCCTACACTACCTCCACCTCTGTCTTCCCCTACACTACCCGCACCTCTTTCTCCCCCGACACCACTCGCACCTCTCTCTCCCCTTACACTATCTGCACCTCTGTCTCTCCCTACACTACCTACACTATGTCTTACCCTATACTGCCGGCACCTCTTTCCCCCTACACTACCTGCACCTCTGTATCCCCCTACACTGTCTGCACCTCTTTCTTCCCCTACACTGCTCGCACCACTGTCCCCCTACACTACCTACTCCTCTGTATCCCCCTATGATACCTGTGCCTCTGTCTCCCCCAACACAATCTGCACCTCAGTCTCCCCCTACACTACCGGCACCTCTGTCTTCCCATACACTACCTGTCCCTCTGTCGTCCCCTACACTACTTGCACCTCTGTCTCCTCCTTCACTACTCGCACCTCTGTCTCCCCCTACACTACCTGCACCTCTGTCTTCTCCTACACCATTCGCACCTCTGTCTCCCCCTACACTAAACGTACCTCTGTCTCCCCCGACATTGCTCACACCTCTCTTTTCCTCAAAACTACCTACATCTCAGTCTCCTCCTACACTACCTGACCTCTGTGCCCCCCTACACTAACTCTACGTCTATCTCCCCCTACACTACCCGCATATCTGTCTCCCCCTTCACTACCTGCACCTCTCTCTCTCCCTACATTCCTGCACCTCTGTCTCCTCCTACACAGTCTGCACCGCTTTCTCCCCCTACACTGCTCGCACCTCTGTCCCCCCTACGCTACCTACTTCTCTGTCTCCCCCTATAATACCTGTGCCTCTGTCTCCCCCAACACAGCCTACATCTCTGTCTCCCCTTACGCTACCTGCACCTCTGTCTTCCCCTACATTACCAGTACCTCTGTCGTCCCCTGCCGTACGTGCACCTCTTTCTCCCCCTTCACTACTCGCACCTCTGTCTCCTCCTCCACTACCTGCACCTCCGTCTCCCCCCTACATTACCTGCATCTCTCTTTCCCCCGACACTACCTACATCTCTTACTCCCCTTACACTGCTCGCACCTCTGTCTCTCCTTAAACTACTTGCTCCTCTGTCTCACCCTATACTTCCCATGCCTCTGTCTCTTCCTACACCACCCGCACCTCTGTGTACCTCTACATTACCCGCACCTGTGTCTAACCCCTACATTTCCCGCATCTCTGTCTCCCCCTACACTACCTGCACTCTGTCTACACCGACACTACCTCCATCCCCGTCTCCCCCTACACTACCTGCACCTGTGTCTCCCCCTACACTACCTATACCTCTGTCTTCCCTTACACTACCTGCACCTCTGTCACCCGCTTCACTACCTGCACCTCTGTCTCCTCCTACACTACCTACACCTCTGTCTACCCCTTCAGTACCTGCACCTCTGTTTCCCCTTACACTACCTGCACATCTGCCTCCCTCGATACTATCTGCATCTCTTTTTCCCCCTTCACTACTTGCACCTCTGTCTCCCCCTACACTACTTGCATCTCTGTCTCCTCCTTCAGTACCCACACCTTTGTCTCCCCCTATACTACCTGCACCTCTGTCTCCCCTTACACTACCTACACCTCTGCCTCCACCTACACTAACTGCATCTCTGTCTCCCTCATCACTACCTGCACTTGTGTCTTCCCCTACAATACTCGCACCTCTGTCTTCCCCCACACTACCTGCACCTGTGTCTCCCCCTACACTATCCGCACCTCTGTCTCCCCGTGCATTACCTGCACCTCTGTCTCCCCATACACTACCTGCACCTCTGTCGTCCCCTACACTAACCACACCTGTCTCACCTTCCATTACCCGTAGCTCTGTCTCCCCCTACACTACCTGCACCTGTTTCTCTCCCTACACTTCTCGCACCTCTGTCTTCCCCTACACTACCTGCACCCCCGTCTCCCCCTACATTATCTGCACCTCTGTCTCCCTCTGCACTACCTACACCTCTTACTCCCCCTACACTGCTCGCACCTGTCTCCCCTTACACTACCTGCTCTACTGTCTCCCCCTATACTATCCGTACCTCTGTCCTCACCCTACGCTACCCGCCCCTCTGTCTACCCCTACACTACCAAAACCTCTGTCTTTCCCTACACTACCCGCACCTTTGTCTCTCGCTTCACTACCTGCACCTCTATCTCCCCCTACACTACTTGTACTTCTGTTTCCCTTACACTACCCGCCCCTCTGTGTCCCCCTACACTACCAACACTCTCTCTTCCCCTACACTGCTCTTACCTCTGTCTCCCCCTATACTACCTGCTTCTCTGTCTCCCCTATACTTCATGTGCCTCTGTCTCCCCCTACACTTCCTGCGCCTCTGTCTTCCCCTATACTACCTGCATGTCTGTCTCCCCCTTAACTACCTGCACCTCTGTCTCCCCTACACTATCTGCACCTCTGTCTCCCATTACACTACTTGCAACTCTGTTTCCCCCTTCACTACCTGCATCATTGTGTCCCCCTACACTACCTGCACCTCTGTCTCCCGATGCACTACCTGCACCTCTGTCTTCCCCTACACTACCTGTGCCTCCGTTGTCCCCTACACTACCTGCACTTCTGTCTCCCCCTACACTATTTCCACCTATGTCTCACCCTACACTACCCGTGCTTCTTTCTCCCCATACACTACCTGCACCTCTGTCTCCCCCTTCACTGCCTGCATCTCTTTCTCCCCCTACACTGCTCGCACCTCTGTCACCCCCTGTACTACCTGCTTCTCTGTCTCCCCTATACTACATGTGCCTCTGTCTCCCCCTACAAAACCTGCACCTCTGTCTCCCCCTACACTTTTTGCACCTCTTGTCTCTCCCTCCACTACCTTCACCTCTGTCTCCATCAACACTACTCGCACCTCTGTCTCCTCCAACACTACCTGCACCTCTGTCTCCCCCTGCACTACTTGCACCTCTGTCTCCCCCTACACTAACCGCACCTCTGTCTCACCCTGCACTAACCGCATGTCTGTCTCCCCCTACAATACCTGCACCTCTCTCTCCCCCTACGCTAATCGCACCTCTGTCTTCCCATACTCTATCTGCACCTCCGTCTCCCCCTACATTAGCTGCACTTCTATTTCCCCCTACACTACGTATACCTCTTACTCCCCCTACACTACCTCCATCTCTGTCTTCCCCTACGCTTCCTACACCTACGTCTGCCCTTACACTACCTGCACCTCTGTCTTTCCCTACACTACCTACACCTCCGTCTCCCTCTACATTACCTGCACCTCTATCTCCCGCTACACTACCTCCTCCTCTGTTTCCCACTATACTACCCGTGCCTCTGTCTCCCCCTACACTACCCGCACCTCCGTCTCCCCCTACATTACCCGCACCTCTGTCTCCCCCTACATCACCCGCACCTCTGTCTTCCCCTACACTACCCGCACCTCTGTCTCCCCCAACACTACCCGCACCTCTGTCTCCCCTACACAACCTGCACCACTGTCTTCCCCTTCACTACCTGCACCTCTGTCTCCCTCTACACTACTCGCACCTCTGTCTCCCCCTAACTACCTGCATCTCTGTCTCCCACTTCACTACCTGCACCTCTGTCTCCCTCTACACTACTCGCACCTCTGTCTCCCCCTACACTACCTGCACCTCTGTCTTTCCCTACACTACCCACATCTCTGTCCTTCACTACACTACCTGCACCTCTGTCTTCCCCTACACTACTCGCACCTCTGTCTCCCCCTACACTACCTGCACCTCTGTCTCCCCGTACACTACCCGCACCTATGTCTTTCCCTACACTACCCGCACCTCTGTCTTCCCCTACACTACCTGCACCTCTGTCTTCCCCTACACTACCTGCACCTCTGTCTTCCCCTACACTACCCGCACCTCTGTCTTCCCCTACGCTACTTGCACCACCCAACGCCTCACCACCTGCACCACCCACGCCTCACAACCTGCACCACCCACGCCAGACCACCTGCACCACCCAACGCCTCACCACCTGCACCACCCACACCTCACCACCTGCACCACCCACGCCTCACGACCCAGATCATCACGGATAGTACAAATATTAACTTTGTGTCAAGCTTCTTACTTTCATGCCTTTCCCTCCTCGGGTCCTCGTCATCACCATCATCATCATTATCTGCTGGTAATCAATCCCTCTTTCTTCCCATTTTCTATGAAGCGGTTGGTCCTCAATTCGTCTTTTTGCTCCTACTGCCCAAGGGGGCATTGTTGTTAGGAGAGAGAGAGAGAGAGAGAGAGAGAGAGAGAGAGAGAGAGAGAGAGAGAGAGAGAGAGAGAGGGGGAGAGAGAGA
>JAYMFT010127396.1:0-13118 GCA_038088735.1 Panulirus argus | reverse complement strand
GCTTAAGACTTTCCCTATTGGTTGTGTGTGTGTGTGTGTGTGTGTGAGAGAGAGAGAGAGAGAGAGAGAGAGAGAGAGAGAGAGAGAGATAATGGTGTAGTGGTTTAGCGTTGCTGACCATGACGCACTCACGGGCCGGCCGCCCCAGAGCCCAGGGTCGAGCACGGCATAGGTTCGAATCCTGGTTTGCTCTGGCAAGTCGGTCCACAGTCAACCCAGCTGTTCATCATCCACCCCCTAGGGGTTGCTGGGACGACCCTAATTCATATGGGTCAGGTCAAAGCCCAGGCCATTATACCTTAAGGTTTTACACACTTAGGCTCAAGGGTCGTACCGTCGTGGTCAAGGGTCGTACCGTCGTGGTCAAGGGTCGTATACCGTCGTGGTCAAGGGTCGTACCGTCGTGCTCAAGCGTCGTACCGCCGTGCTCAAGGGTCGTATACCGTCGTGCTCATGGGCCGTACCGTCGTGCTCAAGCGTCGTACCGTCGTGCTCAAGCGTCGTACCGTCGTGCTCAAGGGTCGTACCGTCGCGGTCAAGGCTCCTACTGTCGTTGTCGAGAGTCGTACCGTCGTGCACAACGATGGGTCCTTCGCACGGGCCACAAGCGTCGTGTCGGGAAGAGTTACGACGGCCATGGTATACGACCGCATTACCGACGTAACACGTAATCACCCCCCTTACCCCCCCCTCTACCCCCCTACCCCCCCCCTCACGTCACAATAACACGAGCGACGTAACAACATTTGCCCAAGTCGTTGCCAAAAAAAAAAAAGGACAAAAAAAAAAAGAAAAGAGAAAAGGACAAAAAAAAAAAAAAAAAGAAAAAATGGAAGCTGTTTGTGGACTGATCATGACCCTAAAGCTGGGAGGGTTTCGAACCCCCAACCCCCCCGTACCCCACCACCACCACCACCACCACCACATCTCACCACCACCACCCCCTCCTCCTTCCTTCCTCTGGGGGAGGGAGGGTGGGGTAGGGGGGGGGGCGGCCAGCTCACTCCCGCCACGTCTCTGGGGTTAAGCCAAGCGTGGCCAAAGCTTATCAGCCCCCTCCCCCTATCCCCTGGTCTCGGGAGGGGGGGGGGGAGAGAGAGAGAGAGAGAGAGAGAGAGAGAGAGAGTTAGCCCCCCCTTAAAAGAATCGTGAACGCGCCCGACTCTGCAGCGGGTCCAAGCGGCAGGTTATAGCGTACAAGGAACGACAGTAACTTTTACTGTAATAAAAGCTAATTAGATGAGTCGCGTGTCAGGGTGGTGGTGGGTGGGGGGCGACGTGCGGGAAGCCAGTGGATGTGTGGTCTGCACCCCCTGACAACCCTGGCCCGGTATTATTATTATTATTATTATTATTATTATTATTATTATCATTATTATTATTATCATCATAATTATTATCATTATTATTATTACTATCATTATTACTATTATCATTATTGTTATCATTATCATTATCATCATTATCATTATTATCATTACCACTATCATCATTACTATTACTATTACTGTTATCATTATTATTATTATTATTATTATTATTATTATTATCATTATTGTTATTATTATCATTATCATCATTATCATTATTATTATTATCATTACCACTATCATCATTACTATTACTGTAATCATTGGTATTACTGTGATAGTAGGCAGAGTTAGACTAAGAGAGCTGTCTAAGATGTCCTGAAATGTTCTGGAAATATGGAGAGGATGAGCGAAGAGAGACTGACCAAGCGGATCTACGTGGTAGATGGGGAGGGAGGGAGGGGAAGATTGAGGAAGAGAATGACGGATGATCTGAAAGAAGCTTTGAGGTACCGGGGCTCGAACTTTCAGGAGGGTGAAAAGCGTGCGATGGGATAGGACAAAGAAGAGATATGTGTTGTATGAGGGGCGATGTAATGATAATGGACTGAACCAGAGCACATGAGGTCGTCATGAGGCGCCATGACACTGCTCTGTACGGGTGTGGCCGACCATGGCGTGCCATGGCTTCGACGCATGAGATAAAACGCGACCCTAAGACCCCTTCAGAAGACGGCTGCACCTCTGACCTGACCCGTAAGCTTCGGGTCAAAGGTCAATTGCACGTGTGAGTCTCTCAGCTAATCTTTGCCCGTCGATGAACGCAAAGGTTTTGGTTAGCTCTAAAGCAAAAGCGGAGTCTCAGATAAGCTTAGAGGTCTCGGTGAGTTATGAGGCAGAGATGGGAGTCTCATATAAGCTTTGAGGTGATGCTTGAATCTTAAGGACTTGTCCAATGAAGATCGAGTGTTATGGTCAAATAGATATTAAGCTGTGTCGACGGTTTCCAAGATGAGAACGTGTAAGAATGGCACCATAAACGAGAATACTGAGAGACGATGTTGTTATAGGTGACATGAATTGAGTTTACAACGTAACGAGTCAATTTCCACATACAACCAGCTTGGGATTTTAGTTTACCCAATGAAAAGGAAAGTGTATACCATCAGAATGAGTCTGAAACTTAACCATGCCAATATGTGGGTTTACGTCAACGGGTGGTCCGTAAACAGGAGCAGCGTCTGTTTACCAAAGGGAGGGATATGACCGTCAGTCTGTTAACGGGATTAACGAAACTACGGTACTGTGACGTAAGCCCACTTTACGAAATTTAGATCTCAACAGACAACGCGTACTGTGAATTCATTTCTTTATTAGTGTTGGATTACACTGCCATAATGAAACTTTACAGCTTCTTCCGTTACGAACAGGTTAAAGATAGAAATAGTAATAGAGATAGGCTAACAGTCAACAGGTCTCTCTCTCTCTCTCTCTCTCTCTCTAAAAAGACTTCATATCTAAGTCTCGTGTAGAGCACAATGGTTCATGTGTACAAAAACGCCTGTAAGAGACCCACAACTCGAGAAAACCGTCTGTCAAAGACCCATAACTCGAGAAAAACGCCTGTCAAAGACCCACAACTCGAGAAAAGCGTCTGTTCGAGACCCACAACTCGAGAAAAACGCGTCAAAAACACACAACTTGAGAGAAACGCCTGTCAAAGACCCACAACTCGAAAAAAACGTCTGTCAGAGACCCACACCTTGTCAAAAACGTTTTCCAAAGACCCACAACTCGATAAAAACGCCTGTCAAAGACCCACAACTCGCTGACGTTAAGCAGTCACTGTAAAAGCTATTTCTAGCTGGATGACAAAGGCACTGAGCACGGTACCACCAGCGCTTGTAGCCCCGGGCCTGAGGCATCTTCCAAGATGTTGCTGTACCCCTCGAGACTTCACGACGACCCAAACCCCTCCTGAATTCGCGCCTACTGTTTAGCGAGGCTGTCATCCTCACACACGTACCTCGGTACCTTGGGAGCGTACCAGAAGCAGCGATAAATCACAGGCGTGTTTGCTGCCCGGGCGAGGCGGTATTCAGGCTCGGATCGCTGCCCAGGGAAGCAATTAACGAGTCCCTCTGGCTTGGCTCGCGTCTTCAGAAGACTACAATATGGCCCCTCACACGTACAGAAATATTTGTGCTCATAATTCCACGGTGGGGGAGAAGGAAGTGCGCCAGGGACGCCTCGCTCCTGAAGGAGGGAGAGGGAAGGAGTGGGTGAACACTTTGCTTAGATAGTTTTCCTGGGGACTTGACTCGAGACGGGGTCTCTAGGGGGCACAGAACCTCCCACATAAAGATGCGTACCATCGGGTGTCCTTGTGTGTGTGTGTGTGTGTGTGTGTGTGTGTGTGGAGAGCCAAGGCGGACGTGCAAGTAGCACCCACCGCCACCGAGTGGACAATGAAGCCCACCTTACTTTTTTTTTTCTAGACTGACAGGATAACCACAGGGCGACGATGGGGGTGGCGGGTTGGGGTGGTCTGTTATGTCGGCTCTGGAACGCTGTGGTCCGCGTGGGGGGTAGGGGTTTGCGACAGAGACCTCCCGGTCTTACAGGCGCTCTGAGTCGCATAACGAAATGTAAAGGTGTTAGGAAAATGTATCATACGGCTCATCTATCTATCTATCTATCTATCTATCCATCTATCTATCTATCTATCTATCTATCTATCTATCTATCTATCTTTCTATCTATCTATCTATCTATCTATCTATCTTTCTTTCTTTCTAACTATCTATCTATCTATCCATCTATCTATCTATCTATCTATCTATCTATCTATCTATCTATCTATGTCTATTTATCTATCTATCTATCTATCTATATCTCTCTGACGCCCGTTCCCTGAACCAATCACTTGAGAGGATTAACTCGTTAATCCTCGCCTGTACTAATCACTGGAGGGGTATAACAACTCGTTAATCCTCGCCTGTACCAATCACTGGAGGGGTATAACTCGTTAACCCTCGCCTGTACCAATCACTGTAAGGGATTAGCGTCACTCTGGAATACAGCCAATGAGGGAGAAGACAGAGTGGCGTGTGATCTTAAATTGGAAGGATTAATTACGGTGGTGTGACGCTGTGGCGATGGGCTACGTGACGCAGAATCAAGCACTTAAGGAATCTGATCTCTGTCCTCCATCTTCGTCTGAGAGCACGCTTTTGTCTGATTACATTTGTTTTGTGTATCAAAATACGATTTCTCAAATTCCTTTTTTATTCTCACATCTAATCGTTTTGCTGATTACCATTTCTGTACAGAGGGATTGGAGAATCAATTTGAGGATCGATTCTGTGGGATGAGGTGATTGGAACTGACGAATCATAGGAATTACTTCTGTTGGGTAGAGAGCGCGTTAAGTAATCGACTGTAAATGATTACTTAAGGCTTGATGTTAAGTGCCATCCATTACTTATCCCCCTGAGCACGACGGTACGACCCTTGAGTACTTCCGTACGACCCCTTGAATACAAACGTACGACCCTTAAAGGGCGAACCTACGACCCCTGGAAATGAAAGTACGACCCTTGGCTTTTAAAGGATCAGGTGAAAGCCCAGGCCACCACACACAAGGGTCGTACCGTCGTGCTCAAGGATCGTACCGTCGTGCTCAAGGGTCGTATCGTCGTGCTCAAGGGTCGTACCGTCGTGCTGAAGGGTCGTATCGTCGTGCTCAAGGGTCGTACCGTCGTGCTCAGGGGTCGTATCGTCGTGCTCAAGGGTCGTACCCTCGTCCTCAGAGGGTCTTACCCTCGCCCTCAAATAATCGTACCCTCGCCCTTAAGAGTCGTACCGTCGTCCTCAAGGGTCGTACCTCGTCCTCAATGGGGTCCTACCTCGTCCCCAAAGAGTCGTACCTTCGCCCTCAAGGGGGTCGTCCCCTCGTCCTCAAAAGGGTCGTACCGTCGTGCTCGAGTGATTGAATCCAGTCCAGAGCCCCAACGAGAAATCCTTACAAGAGCTGGAAGCAATTCCGTTCTTGCCGGAGTCCGTCCTCCGAGCAGTCCAGTCTTAAGTTGAGGAGGTGCGCGCTCGCGCGCGTCACAGAGCTGCTCTTACAACTCAAAAATCCCCGAGCAATAACACACACACACGCACTCACACGCACACACACACACGCACGCTCCCAGCGATGCGCCAAGCACCCGAAGGCAGAGCTGCTAGACGAGAACCTGGCAAAATAAATCTTTCGGGTGATTGCAAACAATGCGCGCGCGCGTCTCTGTGTGCGTGTGTGTGTGTGTGTGTGTGCGAGAGCCAGCCACCTGTCGCACCAACCACCCCGCTAACGACCGGGTGACTGACAGATAACGACCGGGTGTTGGATGCGATATCGGTAATTAAAAAATTGCACCACTCCGGCCGCGACTGCTATCGTGATATCTTTCCCGGAATGATAACAGGGCTCCGCTTGTCTCCCTTGTTCACACGCGCGCCAGGACACTGCTATCTCGAGCACACACACACACACACACACACACACACACATAGTTATTGCTTTACTGAGACCACAGGGAGGGAGATTAACACTCCTTTGCTATGTCATTAAATATGTTTCTTGAACTCTCTCCCGGCGCTCTAATCCACCTCCCCCATTGCTCTATGTTTCCATTCTCATGGCCTTCCAGGAAGTGTGTGTGTGTGTGTGTGTGTGTTAATCCTTTACAGAGATTAATAAATTCGATTGATATCTGTATCACATATATAATTGCCTTTTTTTGCTATAACTCTGCAAAATCATCTTCCAGTAAAACACACAATATAGAACTAAACTGATTAGAAGAACGACAACCGAGTCGTGCTTTTAGGCTAAGAGAGAGAGAGAGAGAGAGAGAGAGAGAGAGAGAGAGAGAGAGAGAGAGAGAGAGAGAGAGAGACATCTGAGTCGTGCTTTTAAGCTAAGAGAGAGTCATAATGCATACACAAAGGGCTCCTCCTCCTTTATGTCACATTTCTTGAGACGTGTACCCACCCACTACCTGACGGGGTCGCAGACGAAGGGAAAGACCTCTTCTTATTACGCAGGTGACGTGTAAAGTCCTCTCTCTCTCTCTCTCTCTCTCTCTATGTCCTTAAAACGCGTGACTTGCTTTCTTAATCTCTCTCGCGCCCGCCTCGCCCAAGAGCATTCCATTAGGGACAGCTCGACGACTGAAGCACCAGCAGCTCCTGACGGCGGTGGAGTTCCTCTTAAGGTGCCGACAGCCCGCTGGAGGCACGGGCCTCGGTGATACCCAGGCCACAAACTCAGCCAAAGACACCGATGAGTGAGTCCACAGGCGAACAAAGGAGACTTGAAGAGTCCACAATGGGGGACACAAGATAAAGTGGCTTCAACTCAATGGACGCGAGACAACGCAGCGCCAAAGGAACCTGAGACGCGTCCAAGAGCGAAATCATCCCTTTGACCCGACGAAGAAGAAGAGACATCGAAGACATCGACGCGGAAGCGTATTGCAGAGCACGGGAGGCCAATCCCAAGCCAACCCAGACTGTGCGGGCATAAATCACCGCTGATGCCCACTGCCAACGGCATCAAAGATTGCCCGCAATCCATAAGGCAAAGCTTTGGCGAGCCTCCACCTCGCATCTGACAAGCAGTCTATTGCTTGTGGTTCTTCGCCGCCACGAGCGATCAGAATCCTTTTTCTAACGGAGCTGCTTTTGGCTCTGGTTGAAGTCTATGGTTCTAACTATCTGCTAGAAGCTGACTGGTCGAATAATCTTCTTTCTGGTGGTCTGTTCTCGTCCAATGGGCTGTGTATTCTGATGTTATTGCCATAATTACCAGATACGTACCTAAAGGAAAATTCATTCGTGTCGAACATATATATATATATATATATATATATGTATGTATGATGAGGGTGGAGATGTTTTATGACAATCTACCGCTCATTTGCATTGTGATTATCAAGTCTAATGACTAGACGGAAGTTTTAATTGCTTCGCTACTGGCAGTTCGATGGTACGACCCTTGAGTACAGCTGCACCATCCTTGAGTACAACGGTGCAACCCTTGAGCAGGACGGTACGATCCTTCAGCACAAGGGTACGGCCCGTAAGCACAATGGTACCATCCTTGGAGATAATGGTCTGTCTTTTTGACCTGATCCGTAATGGGTCACATGAACAACCCGAGAGACAACTTAATATACGAACCCAGCAAATACATACCTCACGAAAACATTCCAAACAATAAAATCGCAACGACATTACATAAAATTCAAGACACAATCATCACAAATAAACTGCATTGGATCCAGCCATAAACTAGAGCAGTACGCAGCTTACGAATAACAAACAATTGCAAAAGAATGTACAATACAAAATGCAACACATACCAGTACAAAACATGGGGCCACTATCAGTTGGAGGTATACTACCAAAAGACATTCAAAAGTTTACATATCAGTTGTAGTTATACTACCAAAAGACATTCAAAAGTTTACATGAGTTTATATAAGGAAGACAGACAACAGGAGGCCTGATTGGCCCACGACTGGGTAGTCTGTTAAAGAAAAAAACAAGAAAGTTTAATTTGACAAGAAAATGTAATTCTCCTCAGCAATCTTTTAAGCTATCACCGACTCCCCGCTGCTGCACATTAGCCTTCCACTGTCCCCGTTATCGCTGTCGTTTATACAGTTTATTTCTGACGTTTATCTCACAGTATATCTGAATTTATTAAGTATTTGTCTAAACGACTTTTGAAGGTATTTATAGTCTTAGTACTGAAGAAGTCACAGTTATTGGCGACTTATATTTGCGCTACTGGGAAAGGAAGTTACGTATTGAGAGACAGAGTTAGGTTAGTTAGGTCAAAGGTTTAAGAAAGGTTAATTTACGTCAAGGGAGAAAGGGGGTGTTCGGTTATATTAGCAAATTAGGTTAAGCAAGATTAGGATTGGTTAAGTAGTTAGCTTAGGCAAGACGAAGGAGTTGGGTCAGGCCAGGTGCTTAGGTCTAGTAAGGTCTATGAAGGCAGGTCAGGTCAGGTGATTAGGTCCAGTAAGGTGTCTGATGGCAAGTCAGGTCAGGAGATTAGGTCCAGTAAAATGTAGGAAGGTTAAAGATAAGTGTTCTAAGATGGCCACCAAGCCAACGTCTCTGACGACTCAACAAAAGCCTAGAAACAATACGGACGGGACGAACAAGCCTCAGCAGACATCCTCCACGCCCTCTTCTCTGTTTACTAGACGCATCATAAAGTCCTCCCAGGCTATCTGCCCATCGACCGACTCAGGGGCGGAGGGGGCGGGTGTTATGCACTCTGCTCATAATTGCCGGTCTACCCCGCGCGAGGTGATAATTTGATGGCGCAGGTTTTCTCTCGTCCAGGGCGAGATCATTCTCGTCTAGAATTGTCATTTGCCGATACGGGTACGATTTGCACTCGCATGCAAATGCTGCGGTGGCCGCTCGGTGGTAATTGCAATTCAAGTCTGGTATTAATGGAACGAGTTTAGGAGCCCGAGATAGTGCAGATGTCTCCCTCTGGTTTTTAGATTTATGTCCGGTCAAAGTCTTACCCGGCCACTATCGTAGGAGCAAAAATTAAATGCAGATTGTGCTCGCTTTTATGGCAACGTTAATGAATAAATAAATATCTATTAGTATTTTTAGCCTACACACACAGACACTGGGGTCTCCAACAAGGAGTGATGGAAACTGGAATTTTACATACATACGTATTGCGTTAATCGACTGATAACGAAGTAGTTATTATGACTTTATTTTTTTTTTTAAGGAATTCTTTCCTGTTCTGCTATCACTGTACTGTGGCTCCTGCCCTCAGTATGATAATTCAGGGAAAGAATTATTGTGAAAGATCTTTGTGGCGTAACAGTTCGCCTCCAAACGCACCTCTTGTTAGCCAATACCATATTCATATTCTCTTATCTTAGTCCACAAAGCAAGGGGTGTGGACCAGATGGTAACAATCCCAGTAATTTGGATGAAAGTGCCTCCGAACCTGCGCCTGTGCTTGCTCGTCTATTGCCGCTTCTGTTTATAGAGCAAAACATTACCTTTATCTCCGAAACATGTATTGGCGCGGCCTATCACAAACAAGATGACTACTTTAAAGAGTTCTATCTACATCTACAGCCTGTTTTTAGTCTCCCTAACTCTCATAAAACTTCCGTTGCTCAAAACTGTTTCCCTTTTCTTTTTTTTACTCCATAACTCCCGTAAAACCTCTTAAACCACCTAGTCTCCTCTCTGACCCTCACGGGCGCAATCCTTTCCTCTAGTGCCGTCTGACCACACCATCTCTGAGCGACCTGGAAGAGTCCTACGATGGGGGTCATGATTCTACGTCGTCTAGGGACTATGTCAAACGCCCCACCGACGTGGGAACCGAAGAAGATGTACATAAAAAACTTCTCCAGCAAAGGCCTCACCATCTGCCATTTCTCCAACCAGTAGGACTCTGGGGGAGTGGGTAGGGAAAGACACACACACACACTGCCGACTTGTTCGTTAAAATCACTCGAATCCCGGTGGTGCATTCCTCTATATTGCCATCATTACGAAGGGCGTTGTCCAAAGGGGTCGGAATCGCATTAGAAACGCCGATTCCCCCACAGTTTATGGGCATCCAATCACACGATTGCCATTTGAGTCCACTTGCACGGGGGTAATCCAAAGAAGACTGTTATTACGATAAATCTAAATGCGATCAAGGCAGAGCGCTAATGGGTAATAATTCAGGCAAATTATTGTCACCTCTTAACCCCAAGAGCTGTGCTGATTATCGAGCACTTGCGGACTCTCGTAATGTGCCGGTGACAGGAAAATACTACGGGAGGTGTTGGCTCGCAAGCGCTCAATAAGGCTTCCGTCTCAAACTTCTGCCTCCACCCCTTCTGTAGCAGTTCGCGTCCCAACCAACCGACCAACCAATCTCCTCTCTTGTCAAAGTCGATGTATATATATATATATATTTATATATATAAAAGAATAACTGCGTCCATTGTAATTCTTGGCCAAAAGAAAAGGTTTTAAAATACTCTAAATAGGAGACTGATTCACCAAAACATGCTATTCAATGTTCTAATACAGAAAAGGAATTTTGAATACCATTACTCCCGACTTCTGGATCGGTTGTAGAGGACTTCTCAAAAACAAACATTTTTTGTTTTATCCTCTGGGTAGCAGCCAAACTGGCTCTAGGAATATGTCGATAAATCTTGTCATAATTATGACTATAAACGCCTCGCTGTTTGGGCCATATTCATCACGATTTCAGACGTTCACTTGGGGTTCCACCCAGTAAATCATTATGAACTGAAGGCTTGGGAAATTGTTGGCTGACGAGGGGGGGGGGGGCACTGCTTGCTGTCAGCTCATGCTGGCACACAGGGGAGCATGATGTCAGCTCTCGGTGGCGGGAAACAAGGAGGCTGTCAGCTGTGGGGAGCGGACAGATGCAAGGTATCAGCTGTGAGGGGAGCAGACGGGAGCAAAATCTGCCAATAGATGGCAGAGGGCAACAGAAAGGCGGCGCCCTGTCGGACGACGGCAGCGGACGGGGGAAACACATCCGCACCAGAGGGCAGCAGAAGGCAACAGACGAGACAGCGCGTCAGCAAACCCAACAAATGTCTGTCTTTATTCTCATGATAAAGAGAGGAAAAAAGGAGATACCGATTCCTCACGGGACACAACCTCATTTGCTGAGAAGGTAAACAAGTTCTGGTCCGTCCAAACATTACCGACGTAATAACAAAAACAAGAACATGAACAACATTAATAATTTCAACAATAATGATAATTACAGTAGTAGTAGTAATAGTAGTAGTGGTAGTAACAGTGGTGGTGGTAGAAATAGTAGTAGTAGTAGTAGTAGTAGTAGTAGTAGAAGTAGTAGTAGTAGTAGTACAGTAGTAGTAGTAGTAGTAATAGTAGTAGTAGTAGTAGTAGCAGTAGTAGTAGTAGCAGTAGTAGTATTACAAGTAGTAGTAGTAGTACAGTAGTAGTAGTAGTAGTAGTAGTAATAGTAGTAGTAGTAGTAGTAGCAGTAGTAGTAGTAGCAGTAGTAGTATTACAAGTACTAGTAGTAGTACAGTAGTAGTAGTAGTAGTAGTAGTAGTAGTAGTAATAGTAGTAGTAGTAGCAGCAGTAGTAGTAGTAGTAGTAGTAATAGAAGTAGTAGTAAACATTTCATATCTTTACAAATTAAACACACACACAGAGCAAAAGATTTGAAAATCACTGAAGTACAGTAGATAAGGGAATACCCAGAAAGCTCTTCATATCCTACATCGGACCAAAAGTAGAATAAGCCTCACGAGTTCGATGAGCTCATAGAGAAGGTCCAGAAGAAGGCAACAAAGATGGGACCACAATGCAGAGAGCTGAGGTACAGGGAAGGGCTTGACAGGGACTTAATCCTGTCAAACGTGGAAAAGTAAGGGATGACTTGATCACAACCCTTTCCCTTTATCTATTCACAATCACGTAAGGCCTAGAGGAGTCACTTCACAATGATCTATCTCAATTCACGATATCGCATCCTCAGAAACAATCAGCTGCTCATCGGGAAACATCAACCTTTCCCAGCTGTTCTTTATATATATATATACACACACATAACACCTCTGCCCAATGAACAATAATGGCCCGAGACGCGTTCATCTCGGGGTGTGCAATCGGGACTTGTTGTGGGTGCCTGTTGTCTCACTGGGGCTTACACGAACATGTGTGTGTCGCGCAGCCATGGGGAGCAGCCGATATAAATTGGCAGTAAAATGTATTATCCAGATAACATATTGTAAAATGAATATACACACAACCCGGCCAGAGGTTACCCCCAGGCACTGCTGCGGGGGCCCTAGAGAACACATGGCGCTTGGTGTACTCGGTACTGCAACTGGGTATTGGCAGGTCTTCGCGCGACGCGATGGGTGTGGGTGCTGAAGAGTGGTACAACGCTGAGCCACTCCTACGGACCAACGCAAAGCTGGACGTCTTTATCGAGTTATCTACTGGAGGAGAGTACATGGGAAAGCCTGAGAACAGAAGACCTGATGGTCTATGACGAAGTTATCTGCTGGAGGATAGTACGTGGGAGAGACAGATAAGAGAAGACCTGATGGTCTATGACGAGGTTATCTGCTGGAGGACAGTGCATGGGAAAGCCAGATAACAGAAGACCTGATGGTCTGTGACGAGGTTATAAGCTGGAGGACACTACATGGGAAAGCCAGATAACAGAAGACCTGATGGTCTATGACGAGGTTATCTGCTGGAGGACACTACATGGGAAAGCCAGATAACAGAAAACCTGATGGTCTATAACGAGGTTATCTGCTGGAGGACAGGATGCAACAAGAGAAAGCTCCTCCCTTGTGTGACATACCTGACCAGTTAATGGACTTCTTACTTCGAGAGATGAGTTCAGGAGTTTTCACATTACGTCTGGTAACGCTGGGACGAACGTGCACTAGCCACAGATGACCCGAATCATCTTCTCACACAGTATTATCTCTTAAAAGGGTTTTGTGTAAACAGTATGAAGAAGAACAGTCAAGTAACATATATGTGTCAGCATGTGATTACTATTTTGTGTGTTTTACACTCGTGTTACCTCGTCTTTTAACTTCGTATATAGAAACATGCTTTGATACATCCAATCCCTAAGAAGGGTGACCGCTCTGACCCCTCTAACTATCGTCCCGTTGCTTTGACATCTACCATTTCCAAAGTCTTTGAATCCCTCCTCAACTCCCA
>JAYMFT010127386.1:0-13118 GCA_038088735.1 Panulirus argus | reverse complement strand
GGGGGTGCCAAGGGGCGCCCCCCCCCCCCCCCCCCCCCGCTCCGTGACACAAACACCCAAAACACTGTCTCGAGAACGTAGTGAGAACACGTTACATGATTACGAGAGAGAGAGAGAGAGAGAGAGAGAGAGAGAGAGAGAGAAGAAAGTGGAATGTCAGATGCCAGAGGAGCGAGTGTTGTTGGTCACTGGCTGGTGGAGCAGCCCCCCCCCCCCAACCCTCAACTTCACGCCAGCGAAAAAGTGAATCACATTTCGCAACAAAGGCTCCAGTCATGGAGCGAAACCCTCAACCAGGACAGGCATTGAGGAGGGAAAAATGAGTGCATGAGAATGAATGAAAAAAACAGGAAAAAATATCGGAAGTTTTTGAAGAAGTAGATAGGCTGTCCCTCCAAGCGTGGACAGGTCGGGTCAGGAGGGACACAACAACACATTATCACCGGGGAAACGCTTGAAAAATAACAAATCAAATCAAAACTTGTTTTAAAAAGTTAAAATGTTTACAGTCATGAGCAGCAACACTGAATAATAATAATAATAATAATAATAATAATAATAATAATAAAGGACACATGGGAAGCGGGGACATCGCCCACAGCCCACAAGTCGCAACTCTCCGGCTGACAGAAGCGGGTGTCCGGGGCACACAACGCGGGTCTGTATACAGTCAGTACGTGACAAGATTGTGAGTAAACAGAAAAAAGAATAGAGAGAAATTGAGAAATATTAATACAAAGACGACAGTCCGATCCTTAAGCACGACGGTCTAACCACTATGTATGATGATCTGGCCTCCGACGAGACCGATGAGGGTCAGGTCAAAGTTCAGGCCATCGTACTCAAGGATAATATCACGGTCAACTACTTGGTCACAGCGGCAATTGAGTAATGATGATTCGTACAGAACGTCGGCTGCAAATGCTGATGAACTCGTCGTGAGCACAGATGCGGCAGTTGCCTCAGGCGTGCACAAAAGAGCTATCGTTGGCTCCGGCCATCAAGATGGCAGGGCAGGAACTCATGAACCTTCGAGAACGGAGAGGCAAAACCCATGATGACGCTCACACGAGCCACTCCAGACCAGAATACTGCCGTATGCTGACCTCACCTTTAAAGGCGGGCCAGACTGTTGTTATAAAATGTGCAGGGATCATTCACAGCCGCCACTGGATCTCTACAATATCACACTACCGAAAGCACACAGACTATGTTCTCTGGAGCGTACACGGCGGAGATAAATCGCAATTTACACATGGAAAAGCTGCCCGGAAGACACGGGTTTCAATGTAAATTGAAAGGAAAATATATTCGTATTGGCACGAGAAGCATGAACGACCATGTAAAACTCCACCGCTCAAATCAAAAGGCGCCGTCAATATAGAATAAGAGAGTGTAAACACCCGGGATCTGGAACTGTCCAACTCCGACTGTAAATATTTGTGAAGTCCAAAAACTCACTAGACAAATATTTATGAAGAATCCCTGACCAAGTGGTGGACGGAACACAGGCATGAGCGGCCACGGCCTCAAACGGTCTGGCTGATCACAAGCAACAACACAATCTAGTCCTGGAGAGAGAGAGAGAGAGAGAGAGAGAGACTGATGCAGGTCATCAATCCTCTAAACACCAACGAAATTACGTCGGGAGAGTATGATCCCTAAACAAGGGAACAGTTATGGTGCTTGCGGTACGGAAGGTGGTACTCGTACCGAAGGATCATAACGGCACTGGTACAACAGCAGGATGGTACCGCCTCTAGGCTGGCAGGATCATGATGGTACATGAGGTGCAGAAATAGTGGTACAATGCGGTTAACCACTGGGGCAAATTACAGCTGGCAAGGCACCACTAGATCAAGCCGGTGCCATAACCGGAGCAGAATGTTACTGCCACAGGTACTGACTGGGTGAGACTGGTACCGGTACGGAGGGTAATGCCAGTGTCAGCAGAGGAGTGAGGAGGGGACATGTGGCCGGCCCTCCCTCCCTCCCTGCCATCACAGTTGTACAGTAAATCAATAAATGGCACGGGACCGGCCCGCCACAGGCCTCCATCACTACTACACGTGCTCCCCTCCCTCTCCATCCCTGCCTGCCTGCCTTCATTCATCCATTCACTCACCAGATCTTTCGCTCGTTCATTCATTTTCTCTCGTTCCTGCCGACCACTCATTCACGTCATTCATCTTATTTACCATCAGCAAGTCGATAACTCATATATTCAATTCAATTAAATGATACATTTCTTCTCTCATTCCTTCCAGAACCTTTCCCTCACAGGTTAATAATCTACCTTGTGTCCGTCCGTCCGTCTTTACAGCCGCCGCCTCATAAACAATCGCTATACGAGACTGATCTAGCTGACCAAGCAGTCACCTCCATACGTCCACTATGAAGCCATTACTGTCCCAAACATTTCGAGAAGCGCCACCCCACGCTCGCCCGCCTGTCTGTCTGTCTGCAGGCAAGCAGGCAGGCACACACGCCTGCCTGCCTGCTTGCCTGCTTGCTTGCCTTTCTGACTGTCCGCCGCCTGCCAGTCTACCTGCCCACTACTTCCCAACCCTCCCGCCTCCCTGCCAACCTTCCCCGCCTCCCTGCCAACCCTCCCCGCCTCCTTGCCAGCCAGCCAAGTCTCCGAGAGCTTGGCAACCTACGTACACAGGCCAAGCAGCCAGCCAGTCTGTCCAGAGCCGTGCCACCACATCCGCCCAGACAACGACGTAAACACAAGTACCAATGAACAGTCTTACCAGCGGAACGAAACCTACCAGTGTCAGTGTGCTCAAGGGTCGTACCGTCATGTTCAAGGTGGTACGCACCTGGCCGACCAGACAAGACAAACAACATAGCTCATGAAAGCACCGACAAGTCTACATGTAGTTTACTATAGTACCGGCAGCAGTATAACCAATTCATCATTGCAATGACCACTTCACCAAGAACTGGAGTACTGACGAGCTTACAAGTAATTCTACACAGTTCTAACGAGTTTACCGGTAATCACAGTGCTAACCAGTTTACTAGTAATTCATCATAATACTCCCTAGTTCACCAGATGAGACCCACTATGTCGAACCTATCAACAGAGTCTGATACTTTGGTATCAGTATAAGAGAGAAACTGTCCACTGTAATATGTCAGAACAGCGTTCAAATATACGGTAAAGTAAACACTCAGCAAGCTGTGTACCTCCTACAGGAGGTCATGACTAGAATACGCGTCACACAGAGGTTGGGTCACGCACAGGAAGTAATGCACAGAACTAACACAGAAGGTCCGGAAGTGAAAAAGAAAAACGGTACCTTTGCAATAAAAACAAAATAACACAAAACAAGTACCTAATTCCGTAAAGGCAGGGTCATCCAAGCTCATTAACATTTGGCAGCAATTACTAGTAATTAGCGGGCACAGGGAGTGTTGCGGCCTGCCTGGAGAATCAGGTCCACAACACACGACCAGACAATAACACTTGTACCTCCCTCACCTTCTCCTTCTATTTACGTCGACAGCTTAAATGTTAATGGGATGGAGGCTTACGTCCCAGCTATTTCTGGAGCCTCTGGCTGTAGTGTCGTGTGATTTATGATGTTCACTGTCGTTTGTAAAGCTTCTGGTAATCCACCAACCTTCATCACACACCATTTGTCCTCACCTTAGCACAGCCTCACCACAAAGGCACGAGCACAAGTATCATGTACAAAAGTAACGCAATCAAAGTGCACTCGACTAATCTCTGGTCATCTTCGTCATAATCATCATCTACCATCGTTAACTATGCCGTATTTCTATACGTACAACATAAGCCTTCATCAACCATCATTAACTGCACATTTTGCCCATCGCAATATTACATCATTCTCGGCCATCAGTACAAGATGATCATGGTAATATTTCACATTTACTTACATCATCACTATCGTTAAGTGTATCTAGGTGTGTGTGCGTATGTCTCTGTTTACGTTGGCACGGGGGCGAGTGTGTGTGTGTGTTGTACTACCCAGTAGACAGCAAGCAGCAGCAGCCAGTCATCCCCCACACAACTTCTGCCGACCAAAATCTCTGACGGGAAAGTTCCCGGGAAGAATCTTTAATCTCTTAGCTTGATGGAAACAAGTTGGTTCCCTGTTAGCCGCTGTCGACTGCGCGGTCTACACAGCTTCCGCCGCCCCTACCACACCTCCAAAAGTCGCCCTATTCCCTACCTCATTTCCAAGAGCCTTGCTCAGTTCCCACACTTCCTGCCAACTGGAGAACGTAAACACATACATTTAAAAATACCTGGTTCACACTAAATATTTTCCTGACACTATAATTATCCCGCGGAACTTGGTATTTTTGCCGTAGCTGTACGGTATTTTGGGAAGCCAAGGTTGGCGGATGGCGTTCTGTTGGGTAGGAACATCTGTGGTGGGTGCTGGGTTCTTCTGCAAGGGGAGAACATCTCCTGTGGTGGGTTCTTGTAAGAAGGAATGATGGTTCTCGTCCTTCTCTGACGGGAGGTGGATGCCGGTATGGTATGTTAACCAGGGAGTCCTTCCTGTAAGTTGGGAGGTCGTGTTGGGGTGGAAGGGGAGTCCTATGTCAGGCGGCTGGATCATCCTGCAGTACGTGCTGACAATCACCAATCACGCGCTGGTACGTGGCTGAAAAGGGTGTACAACAAGACGTGGTGGTACGTGAAGAGGTCTACAATGAGACGTGGTGGTACGTGAAGGGGTTTACAACGAGACGTAGCGGTACGTGAAGAGGTCTGCAACGAGACGTGGTGGTACTTGGTGGGGTCTCGAACGAGTGAACCCTTATGTTCCCCTTGTGATACAGAGGAGTGGCCGGGCAGCCAGTGTAGGGTCCTCCAGCAAAGTGGAGCAGAAGTGAGACATAACGAGACGTCAGGTTACAGGGAGGAGGCTTCCCTTACTGTGAAGGAGATCGATGCACACCAGAGATGTGTCACTACACTATGGTGTAGCTACACATCACTCTCTCTCTCTCTCTCATTTAACACACCTCCAGATAGAAATATCTCTCACTCACCAGGATAAAAAAAAAAAAAAAAGAAAACACGCTATCGTGACGACGCGTGGGTTGACAGCTTTTAAGCCCTCGAGAACGACGGTACGACCCTTGAAGACTGTAGGGCGACCCCTGGGTACGATGGAGCCACACGCAACGTCCAAATGAACCGAAGTCGACAAAGGACGGTGCTGTCGTCACACTGATAAGAGCCGGGCTGGCGGTTGGAGGGGAGAGGCAACATCCTTTCTACCAATGGTTCCAAGGAGTTGGTGCAGGAGGACCCTCCACACGGCGTTCTTACGAATTCTATTCATTCGAAAAACGAAGACGAAGACATTCTTATGTTAGCGATGACATCTGTATGTCTTTATCAAGTAATACCATGAACGCAGGATAGTTTCACGTTCACAGGGCTTTCCCGTGCTGAGGTGAGACGAGCGGCGTCACAGCAAGCGACGTGGGGGGGGGGGGGACAGGAAAGGGGTCGAGAAGAACAGCTTTAGGAGAAAAGCGTTGTTCCCAACGGCGCGCCTGTCTGGGCGCGTCACATGAGTGAAGCAAGGCAGGGGCCGCCTTGGTCATCGTCATAAAACAAAAACGTTCCAAAATAATCTCAGTTCAGTAACCAACGATAAACTCACTAGAAAAAAAAATTTGGAAAAACAAAAACAAACATCCAATAAACATCATTTTCTTTTTCTTTTGCTGTGAGTGCAAGTAAAAAGGTAAGTCATATATGTAATGTGAAGACACTAGTTGTACTACCACAATCTGACTCCATAGAGAAGCGTAAGATGTCGCAAGTCTTCAGTAGCTACTGTCGTTGTCTCACCAAGATAAAAAAAAACTGTCCCAACTTCAACAAAAACACATGTGCTAGCAACCAACCACCACGTCCCCACAGCAGGACTGTCAACACTTCCTTACTCTCCTACAGACACGGGCCACATCACCACCAGGTGATCCAATATAATACTTTACGCCAACTGCAGTTAACCCAATCTTTATATCATTCATTTTCTAACCCAGTCGGGTGTGGTCGGGGGTGTACCGAGAGGAGTGTACATGACTGCCGTGTGGAGCCTGAGGAAGGGGGCGTACGGACCTCAACACTATACAGACGGACCTACCGAGCAATCATGTCGCCCGTACAGGCCACTCTATAAAACTCGTCAAAAAAGGTAAAATGCACAGAACTATGAACACATTTTTTCTTATGCATGCATCCATCAAGCAGTAGTTAACTTATGGATTTTTCGTTAATTTTCCCATGATAAAAAGTTGGCTTGGAAAAACAACTCGTGTGAAATGCTCAGCCGTCCCTCGTGAGTCGCCTGGTGCGGGCCACCAGGCACATCGCCAGACGAGACGGCAGGAAGATGTCTGGCTCCATACGCCACGCCAACACACCTCTCGGGTGCGTATACCGAGGGTGTCGGGAGCAAGACTCGATACTTCCCGGAATACCTAACTAACCCTTGAGGCTCAGGGCCCATCGTGCTGAACAGTACGCCACATCAAACCGTAACCTAACCATAATGATACACGCCAAACGATCGAGTCAGACTGTAGAATATTACAGTTTCCCTGAAATATATCTTTTTAACTATTAATAGGTAATTAAAAAGTATGTAATCAAATAATCAAAACGTCGAGTGACATGGTAAAAATACTCAACACCATCAATTATTACTTACCCATTTATTTGCTAGCATAAATTGTCATAAAGGTTCATAATACATAGATTAATAATTTCACACCTCCAGTCCTGCGATCATTACAATCAAACATTATTCCATATTCATACAGAGCTGCCCGGTCGCTTGAAATCACTGCTCTCGTACAATCACGAGATCCAAACACCGACGTGGCACATTGTCAAGGGTGATGTTCACAACACGAAATCAGATTAATCCTGTTGACCAGCGTCCCGCTGTGCCACACGGGTCAGAACACTTCACCGTCCACGAGGGAGTATCTCACACTATGACGACTGGAGGCCGTGCTGTACCAAGGTATTCATAGTTCTAGCGATCCCGTGCTGAAGATCAAAAGACCACGAACTGTGCCGTCCGTTCCGGCCTGAGGCAATGCCATCATGTGCAGCGCCACTTTTCTGCAACAATTACATCCAGGAGAGGCTGGGCTGTGGTGCCATACCTACAGCGCGTCATACAAGAGGAGCGAGGAGCCGTGTGGTGGAGCACTCGACGGGGTGATGGTTGGGAGATGAGGCACGCCATCACCCCACTCCCCACCCTCCAACTCCCAACTCCTGAGGAGGAGCACGTCCCTGGCTGTGTCAGGTGGCACCCAGCACCTGCTCAGCACCCGTGAACGATGCTGGTGACTAACACTTTACGGAAAATTTACTCAGTCCCCACGGTCGTCAGGAACTGGTACAAGGGGCCTTTACGTGGACGAGACTAAGGCTACAGGATTATCGTCCGTCCTGAGATACGACAGCCTGAAAAAAAAGAGATGATCTTGCACTCTGACCCTTCAGTATGATACAGTGACCTTTGACCTGCCTATTAAGAGTCAGGTTAGAGGCCAGGGCACCACACCCAAGGGCAGTTTGGTATGATTATGCTCAAGGGTCGTCCGGCCCGGCATGAATCGAACCATAGTACTCAAAGGAATGCATTCAAAATATTCGGACTACGGTGATTCACTGTGGTGGTGGTGGTGGTGGTGAAGAGGATGTTAAGGTGGTTGCTGGTGGTGGAGAGGGCGCTGCAGGTGGACAGATGACACAGGGCGGAGGCTGGGTGGTAGACAACGAGGGTGACACTCTCCCTGGCAGTCACTCTGGCCAGGATGTGACATTTAGCACTACCGTCAGATAACCTCTGGCCCTCCAGCCTTAGCGCCCACTTGCCATGGCTTCCCAACTCCTCACACTACACCACATCCAGCCAGCTACGCCCACCAAGTATCAGCATATCACATTACGCCCCACACTCTTATCTACAATTACTACCGGAGGAAAAAAAATGGTAACAATAATATTGCACCCTGCGATCCTGCAGGTTCCTTGTGACAGTCAACAGACAACCCCTCCTTCAGCCTTGAGCAGGGGCGGTAAAGCCATGATCTGTCCCTTTACCCAAGTCCTGTATTCATCGGTAATGACGTGTGTGACTCAGTACCAGCGCGACACAGTAGTGGCCACGCCTTGCAAAGGCATCCAACACCAGACACCAACCTAAATCCATTTAAATACACGTATGTATCACAGTGCTAGACGAGTGTATAAAGGAATATGAAACGTCAGATGATTAATAATACTGAAATAGTACAGCTGAAGAAAGGAGTACAAGACGAAACTGGCGAGAGAGCGTCAGAAGCCCCTGTGGACAGACACAGAGCCGCCCCCTCCTCTCATTTATCTGACGGCAGCCCCCTTAACGTAACACAGGCAAACACAGGACAGAGAAAAAGAATATATAAAAAGAAAGGAACAAGTTAAAGGGTAGAAATGGTTAATGGGAACTTTCAACAAAATGAGTGACGAATGTGCCAGGAAAAATAAGGAGTTGAGAGCCAGAGGAAAGTATGACTGAAATTACATGGCAAAGATGATATCACCACCGGACACGCTTTAGGAAAGCCTACGCGGATCTGTGAGGTCACTGTGTGCAACCAGAAGGACCTTGTGATTGTAGGACGTCATAATCTTTTTTTTCTTTCTTTTAAGCTGGGTCACCACAAACAATAGCCTTCTAGCCTGGGTCACATTATCCCAGGTCCCCTGTCGCATGCCCAAAGCACCATCGTCCCAGGCTGGGACCCCTAGCACGTACCCAGAACACCAGTGTCCCAGGCTGGGATAATTAGGACATTACGAGAGGCAGGACGAAAGGTGAAGTGTTTGGGGCCACCTTCATTAGCACACCCACTCCGGCCTCCGCCTGCCCCTCAGGCCAGACACTGATGATGCTGGTAATAATGATGGTGATGACGGCGGTGGCGGGAGGTGTGGTGGTGGTGGTGGAGTGTTGACGAATACTGCAGCTGTGGTGAGGAGGGTGACTAGTACAATGATAGTGACTATAATACTACTGCTCATGGCGTCCAGAGATGACGACGATGATGGTGACAAGAATGGTGAAGACGGTGGTGATCATGAATACGGTACAGTGAGAACCCCTGCTACAAGAATAACAACTGTAGCTGAGTTAGAGAGAGAGAGGGGGGGGGGGCTCAAGTAAACACACACAGACAACTACGCATGTGGCTACACTGCATAAACTGCTGATTATCACGAGTGCACTTAAAAAATGGGTATCGAGTCAGCAAGGTAAGATATGATCAGCAATAGTTCATGCCATGCTCTTTGTAAGGTATTCCTCCCTCTATGCATCAGAAAGGTCAAACCTCATGCTGAATCTGACCTGAACATGCCGTGCGTGACCTTGCCATGCTATGTACACCAAATGTCACTGGTCGTCATGGCGTTCATTAGATGAGAGCAAGGGGTCAAAGCTCAAGGTCTGGGGTTTAACCAGTTACTTCAGAACATGTACTTAATAGAGCAAGAGGTCAAGGTCGCAGAGTTAATTATTTACAAAAGGGCATGGGGTTAATTATTTACACCAGGGCATTGTAGTAATTAGCTACAAGGGTTTAAGGTAGAAGGTCAAGGTCACAGAGATAATTACGTAAGAGAGGACATTTGTGGTGACATTTGCATGGAGTGAGTTATTACCGTGAACGAGGTACGCGGGCCGGTGTAGCCCGCCACACTGTCCCACACTAGGGAAAACCTCACTCCATATCTAACACGGTAGGACCCTTCCAAAACGACGGTACGGCCCTTCCAACAAGACCCTCTCACCACACCGGCACGAAACTTGGGTATGATGGTGTGACCTTTCACCTAACCTCTCAAGGACCAGGCCAAAGGTCACGCTTTACATCCAAGGAGATATCAGTCGCGCGGCAGGGTGGGTAGTGTACAGGAGCGCCGCGCTCGAGATGGTAAAAGCCAAGGCTGCGTCGCGAGAACACTTGGTCCGCCTCCTTGTTTACTGGCGGTTAACCTCTGGAGTGTCCTACCTCAACACTGAGAGGACACACACAACGTGTTAAATTATTCTCCCGTTTACCGGACTAAGTAGGACACAAGACAGCCGCTACACCTCACATATTATCCCACACGCAGTGTTAACATTATAGTCATTGACAGCAGGAATACCGCAGCTGTGTTCTCTACGAGGTGAAGCAGTCTGGTGTGGTGTGGTAGAGTGACGCCCAACATCTCTGGCTACTAACTCCAGTAGACCCATCTAAAATAAATATTTGAATACTAAGACGCAGTCCTACGCAAGGATAAAATTGCCAGTGTCTGCGGTGGAAGGCATTAAGGCCGGGCATTCCACAGTCGTCTTCACCTTTATCCACAACACATCCCGAGAGGGTCAGCCAGGAGGTTTCTTCAGCTGTATCCGCGGCAGAGGACATATGTATCCTTGCACGGTCAGGACACAACCAGCTTGTAATGCAGAAAGTTTCTTCAACTCAAGACCCTAATGATATGTAACTCATTAACAAAAGCTAATTAAATTCATTGTTCCTAGAGACCCTAATTCATTATCTGTTAAAATAAGACCACCTCATTTAAAATGAGGTCCTTGGGGTAATCACACACACATATATATATATATATATATATATATATATATATATATACACCCTACAATATTTAGTGAATAACGCAATATGGAGGAAGACCAATGACCACAGGACCCAGATGGCGAGACTGACGGATGGCGTGGTGTGGGGCGGACCCGAAATAACTGCAAGAATGATTATTGGTGACACTGGCACCTGGGTACGTTTTAAAGCGTGAGGCGACACTGTGCCTCACATTAATTAGTCAGGTCGGTCATCCAGAGGCAACAGCCGGGTGAAGAGGGCCGGGCAAGTGGGTGTTATGACGCCATTATGACGTATACGCCATGCAACCGTAAAGATTTTGCCTCCACCGCATGAACGTATATACGTCACACCTTCTGACCTCCGTCACACGAGGGAGACTATGACATCATCGAGCCGTACGTGGCCTGAAGTGTCTGAGACGTTTGTGGAGTGACGTCTGTACAGCGTGTGCACTGTGGTGACTACAGGTACGTCCATACATACACGACCTGGTGTCGTGAAAGGTCCATATGGGTACCTCGACTTCCTGACCATCACGAGAAGATCCTTAGACAGGATGATCTAGCTTCTGACGTACCGTCGTGCTGAAGTGTCGTACCTTTATAATAATAATAATAATAATAATAATAATAATAATAATAAAACTAGTTTTCATTATTATTATTATCATTAATATTATTATTATCATTAGTATTATTATTATTATTATTATTATTATTATCATTATTATCCTTATTAAAAATTATCATTATCACAATTCTTATTATCTATCATTACACACATCTAATCCTCACACACAGCCTTACCGCAGCAGGAGACACATGATACTAAAGGTCATACATATTAAACATCCGATACACGTGTTCTGTGATGTGACACCACAAATGGTACAATGAACAATGTATTCTGTGGTCATGTGACACCAACCAAGGCACCTTGAATACTGCTTTTCTTAATTTCACATAGAAACAGACACGACAAAGAGAGAACATAGCCTAAGCGGCTATCTCTAGTGTCAGGAATAACATCAAACTGGTATATTTCGTCCATCAGTAACGAATAATTTGAACAGTTATACGTAATCCGGACAAAGAATCGATCTAAACAATTACCTGAACTTTGCGCAGTCACAAACACTTCAGGCAACTGCAAACGCTTTTGGCAATCACAAACACTTTGTACAGTTAGAAAAACACAACTTACAAACAGTATAGACAATTACAAACACCTGAAATAGATATAAACACTCTAAGCAATCACACACTAAATATTCACAAACATTATCAAGCCACAATCACTCTGAACTCTTTAAACAATTAGAACAAGCACCTCGGGCAGCTACATGCACAACTTTTGCAGTTTCCTCTAGCAGCGGAGGGGCCGACACATGGGCAAGGTTTCCGAGAATTCTCCGCCATTACTGCAGCGTTATCAGTAAACTTTTCCAGTGGTTTCCGCGTCAGAAAAAAACAAAAAATCTTCAGAAACACTGGAACGAAATTATCAGGACGCCACCATGCACGGGCTTCACCTCTAGAGGCGGTCACAACATCAAGGTCCGGGAAGCTCATCCTCAGGTACCCATTTGTCGACCAGTCTCAAAGAGTAGGAGGATGAACAGCTGGGTTGGCTGTGTGCCAGCCGCTGCCCTCTCCTGGACTTGAACCAGGCATGTGTGTTTGTCTGCGAACTTCTACATGGACTTGTTTAATAGTGAACATGTGTGTAAACCTCTTTAAGAACCTGTTTATGAATAAGTTCATGCCTGTGTGTATGTGTGTGTGTGTGAGAGAGAGAGAGAGAGAGAGAGAGAGAGAGAGAGAGAGATCTAAATAACGTGTTGTGCTCAAGCCCAGACGGCTTCCGCACAAGTCGTTTATTATTTATCTTTATGAAGCGTTTTCTTTACCTACCTGGAAACAAAAGCGGGTGTGTAACGCATGAACCTCATCAAATATTCTGCTTTCCCAAACATACCTGGAAAACCGCCCCATGAAAAATAAAACAGATTTTACCAACTTTATATTCTGCTGCGTTCCAATTATGTTCTCTGCTTCACACCAATAAAACCATGCAGGCAAACGCTAACTCTTTTATAAAGCGTGGAAAACTTAATACCTGGTAATCAGATGCGATATGATGGCATATTACCAGGGAATATATAAAATTCAATTACCGATACTTCCAAAAAATATTTCACTTTCCACTAGACTACCCACAAATGTAAACATCGCGATCTGCCCCTCCGCTCTGCGTCACAAACGGTGTATACCCGCATACACTATGTACCTAAACTACATATAAAGATACGCAGACGGACGCAAATATACAAGATCAGGTTCAATAAACAAACAGGCATATATATATATATATATATATATATATATATATATATATATATATATATATATATATATATATCTATATATATA
>JAYMFT010127375.1:0-13118 GCA_038088735.1 Panulirus argus | reverse complement strand
GTACATATTCACACTTGCTCACCCCCATCCACTCCTGATGCCACCCCGCCCCACGGGAAATAGCATCGCCACCCCCTACACCGAATGTGACAAAAGACTTTTCATATTTTCTATTTATAACATGTTAAGTGTGCTGAAGGCCCTTTTGCTGATGCATTGTGAACCTCAGAAAGGTAGTATAGTGGTCCATAAACTTTGCAAAGTACTAACAATTGACATGTAACAATTATTAACTCTTTTGGTGTGCATTTGATCTTGTTAGTCTTCCTGATGTAGTTGTTTCTTTTTTCTTTTTTTCAGGAATAGGTTCACAAAAAATATATGAAAACAATTTTCTTATGCATTATAACGTGTTTGTTCCTAGTTTAGCAAAAGCACATTATTCACCAGATTGCCCAATCCCAGGTATTCATAAAAGATTTGTAACTTTTTTATTTATAGTTGTTGGTGCATAAAAGCTATTAAAGCTATTGTGTGCTAATATATTAAAAATTAAGGATTTCTGCTTCAGAAAAAACATTATTTTCTTGATTGGCTGATCGTGCATTGGTAAAGGCTCCAGACAATGAGTCTTAGGGAAAGGTTTATGACTGTCCTCCATACTAATGGGTTACTAAGAACTCCAGGCAGCTCCAGTAACTTATCCTTTGTTTAGGTTGTCATTACAAGCCAACCAATAAAGTGTACAGTGCATGCAAAATTTAACTTTTGTTTGGATATTACTTGAATGGATTAACATCACTAGCACCTTGCAACATAGGACATCAGTTTACACCCTAAGTACCAAAAGATTAATTACATACATAATGACCCATACTGTTTCTAAAAAGCTCACTCTAGGTTAGATCACTTTGCCTTGAAGGCTGTTGGTGCGATTATGTCCAGATTCTTAGTCACACTGATACAAATTGCTGAATAGTGCAAGCACTGAAAGGAAGTAGATGTGTATGAGGTCTCTTGTTTTCCTTGAATGCAACATTACAACACATAAGGTGTGTGAGGTTCACAATTCACCTTATTTTCCAGATTGTCATTACTCTTTTTGTAGATTAGCAAAGCTTGTACAGCATTCTTCCAGTATGCGTAGTAAAGGTTTGCTTTTAAACTAGCCTCCATTTAAGAGGAATGTGAATCAGGGTCAGTGGCCTAATCAGAAAATTGTCCTATATCCACCATAGAGCCCACTTTGATGAAGTTAAGTGGCAGCAAAGACACAGTTAAGTTTCCAGAGCTAGTAACAGGAACAAATACAGCAGCAGAAGGACACTTTTGTTGAAGTTGACAAATTTGGTGGTGATTAAGAGATAAGTGCCTCCCAAATTTTAGGTTTTGTGCAATGTTATGACCTTAGGGGAGAAGTTATGTGACCACTGGTTTGATTAAAGAAGTTAAATGAAATAAAGCATTTTACTTGAGTGTTATATGATTAGTTTAATGTCTTACTTATAACTAAGATATACAGAGATCTAATGTTACATATAAGTTCAAGATAAGTAGTTGCAAGATCACATGACAGGACAAAACACAAAGTAGGGCATGAAACCAATTATGAGCAGTGAATTGCACATTTTCAGTTTAGTTGACAATTACAGGCAGAAAATCCAGCTTAGTAAGCTGTTCTACAATAAAACTGAATACAGAAGTATTCATATGACCAAGACTGTGGCCTACATGTGCTGTCTGATCAAGTGTGACCAACAAGGGTATATGTACACCCAAGCATTGGGCTTAACCAGTTCGTTGCTCCCTATAGGGCTCAGGTTGGAGTAATTACTTTCCAAATTAAATCCATAGGAGTTACCTGTTTATGATTAACTTACATTATTGGGGGTCATGCAGGCCACTCAAGGTCTTCATAAAATAATGCATGAAATATAATGCATGAAATATAAGAATTTTCATATTTCATTTTCATTGGTAATGTCAGCACTTTTCATGCCAAAGCTAGCATCATTGTGGCTAGGGTCATTGATTCACACTTGCAAAGTATGTAAGACTCTCTTGGAAAGAACAGGGTCATCAGGATATACTTCTTCATTTTTAAAAGAAAAAAAGAAAAAAAGGAAAGAAATGAAAAAAAAAAAGAAGAAAAAATGATATGTTTATACCTAGGAGATTAGACACTTTACATCACAGTTGTTGAAATATTGTGCGTAAAGTCCATATCACAGCATAGCATAGCACCTTGGCATTGTTGGTGCCTGTGGCCATAGCAGAGTTAGCTGACAGGGTTCCTTCATACCTTCACACTTCTTAAACATTCATTTACCATTATTCTATGTGCAAGGCATAGGAGTGGCAATTGTATCTACTAGATGTGTGACTAGACCTCATCCCTTTGGCAAACCCCAGACTGTACAGATTACTGGCAGGGCCATCATGGCACATGGCTGTGGGCAGTGAATCAGTGTGGATGGACTTGTAACCTGAACTGCTTTCTTTGGACAGACTGTGGTCAGGGAGCAGCTACTGATTGCCTTTTTATAGCAGGGTATGTCAGAGGTGGTAGCAGGGATTATTTTGGCCCTAGCTAATGGGGCCATGGACATTCTGCACAAGTAGAATGAATTTACTTACCATCTTGAGCCCATGGAGTGAAGAGGGCTCAGCAGGATTACACAGTGAATGATTTATTTTGTATATACTTTTGATCTAGAAGATCAAGGGTGTTCTGGTATACCAGAGTGTTTTGGTATAGTGTTCGGTGAAGTGTGAGAGGAAGTATTAACTAGCTTTGTTCCACACCAAAGGTCCATGCAGTAGTTTAGAGATATAGCCTTTCTGTGGAGCACCACAGGTAGGGTTGGTGGTCGTATGTGCAACTATTGGTTGGAGGACAAGGCTGTTAGCTTCAACACCTGGTTGCAGACTGGCAGTATAGCTAGCACACATCACATGACAGCTAGTAGCCTTACCGTAAAAGTCTAACCACATGACAGGTTGTAACCTTGTTGTAGGAATCCAACCATTAGTCCTTTGATCCAGAAAATAAGACATGCTAAAGAGGGTATTTAAAAAAATTTATGGAGGGGAAATAAAATCAAAGTCCAAAATGCAAAGTTTACTCCACCAGACTTCTGTTCAAACCAAAGTTCTCAGTGCAAAGTTTGTTGCACCAGATTTGGAAGGAATTGTGAAATAAGAGTATTACTGCTCATGACAGCTTTCCAAACTTTGCATCTCACACCTCACTTTAGTGAACAGAGCTGTTCCAAGTCACACAGTGTATTTGGAATATGGTCTCATTTATCCTCTCAACAAGTTAGCAGAAGGTAGCACTGTAATGACTTCATTACTTCCACTCTCTTCCAAAACCAAAAGGGAATCTCCCATTGCAGGCTTATACAGCAGCTGAGAATAAAGGAAAACTTAGCAATGTTCAGTCACAATAATAAACATATGCAGGGCACCTTTAACCCAGTCTTTACACTATTCTCAACACATTTACTCAGAATGTCTTCCAGATGTGGTAAAACCTTCCATGGGCACCTTGTGACTCAGTAGAAAGCTGACACAAAGTTCTGCTTGTCTGGCTAATTCATAACCTGCTGGAGGAGCACTTGTGGATCTATAGTTCTATGTGCATCTACGAAAAGGGCTCCCACCTTGCATTTAACAAAAAATTGCCCATATGGCATATTCTTGGTCATTTATCTGAAAGGAACTAAACTGAATATATTTAGTAATATATATTAAAGCTGTAAATTTGTGTTTGTGTTTAAGCAAATTTAGCATATATTCTTTTAGTTTCTTGAATTACACTCTGACTGCTGATCCCCTACATACATGGTTTACTCTCCCTACAAAATATTTCTGTTGGTGCCCATGACTAGTACTAACAGTACTGTGATTATTTGATTGGATTGCACAATTTATGGCACAGCATACTGACAACAAATAGGATGCACACATTATAGTCAGTAAATTAGTGTCCAGTTTAATGTCCTGGGGGAGGAATGACAGACAATGACAACCTGACTAAACATCTGCTCCACAAGTGAGATTCATTACCAATATTGCTGTTAGAATGAGGATGAATTTTCTGGCAAACCTTACTTATGCTTAAATGTCCTCCCAAAAACATCTTGATTAGCATAACACTGTTCATGCAACAAGTAGGAGCAGCAGTTCAGGACAGTGAAATTGATAGTGGAAGTATGAATAGTTTTATCTTTCTCATCTCCACAGATAACATAGCTTCAACATACAGGGGAATCTTGAGCTTGTTGCTCCTTTACATTAATTTCCACAAACTCCTCATGACCTTAAGGAACATTTTACAGTCAACAAGCATATTAACAATATCTACATATCTTTAGATGGAAGCATATTATTACTAACATGGATAGAACATTTTGAGTCAGATGTGTGCTCAGTGCATGATTTTTGAAGGACTTTAACTTAGGTATGGATGATATGTACCATTCCTTTGTTACATTAATCCACTAGAACTAATATAAATAAAAATTAGTGATAGTGACACACGACAAGGTACAAAACTAAAGATTGGCTGTGGAAATCAAGACAGTTTTAAACCTCTTACTGGAGTTGAAGTGATGACATGGATTACTCCATCTTGCACAGGGATATTAATACCGTCAACATTGCAGATGGTGTGGATTGCAAAGATTTTCTCAGTTTTCAAGAAGCTAAGAAAAGAAGACGAAAAATGAATATCTTTGAAGGAACAAGAATCTGGTAAGTTTCAGTGATGATAATGCAACTGGATGTTTATTCCATTGTTTCTCATACGATGAGTCACAAACCTCCAAGGGTTTGTGAGTTGGTTTCAAGGGGGATTGCAAGTAGAATATTTTGCTAAGTTGAGCAAGCAGAATTTTTTTGCCCTAAAATATGACTAACTTTGAATGAATGTGAGCTGAAAGAAATTAAAAATGACCCAGAATGCAGACCTTTTTGTATGGTAATTATTTGTGGGAAAAAATGAAATCCCTCTGTTTTGCACCTGTAGGGGTAGCGGTGAACATAGAACTGGGAACTGGTTGTTGGGGAAATGCAAATGGTGTAGTGGTTAGCATTCCTGACCATGACGCATTTATGGGCCACCCAGGGTCAAGCACATGGGTTTGAATCCTGGTTACTGCAGTTGATCCACAGTCAACCCAGTTGTTTATCCACCCCTAAGGGTTGGTCAATAAAATGGGTTCCTGGCTCAGGCTAGGATATATATATACTTATAGTGTCAATGGGATGGCCTTGATTAGAGCCTCAGCTGCCCATGCCCTCTCAGCTATATTAAAAAAAGAAAAGAAAAAGCTAGTTGTGATTTTTACCATAATGGGGTAATTATGGTTTTTATAGGCAGCAGTGCTGCTGAATTTCCAACAAGTGGTAAGGCATGGCATCTTGTTTTAGGTACATTTGCATATAAGGGTCATATTGTAAAAGTAACTCCAAATTTTAGTAAAGATCTTGCTGCGATCACAGTTACAGCCTCCAGTGTGGTCATTGGGCATTTCAAAATCACTAGGCTAGATGACAGGAGTTGCAATGTGTAATATGAAAATAGGGTACTAAAAGATGTGCATCCTTCTGTGGATCATGAGTATGTAAAGTTAGGCTTGAGTGAGATGAAAATACCATTTTAATGGATTATTAGGCTCCATAGATAGGTTAATGGAATCAAAGTGCCTATGTTTATATAACATTAGAGTTGAATTTTTTATGTAGTTTTGGATCTCTTCCAAATGAAATTGGTACATATGAGTTTTGTGAAATTAAAAAGTATTACCCCAACCCCTTGCAATATTTGGGTCAGAAATTTGGCCATTTGAGTGCTAATTGTATAAAGTCTGGTTAGACATACGAAAAGCCTTTCACAGTCATGTTGTAAAGTATTGTACATGTAGGGAAGAAGTGGTCAAATGTGCAAATTTTTCAGTTCATCCATTCTTACTAAAGGTTTTGTCCTAAAAATGTCATTGAAAAAAATAGTTAAACATGTAGTCAGAGACAAGAAAATTCATACTAAAAGGCAAGTGAGTGCAGATCCTCTTAACTTCTTAATAACTGGACTGTAGCAACCTATTCCTTATGAGAGTGGTGAAACTGCAAAACAAGGATGTTTAGGAAATGATACAGGTGGCAATAGGAGTAGGTATATTGTTAACCCCAGACCCATTGTTGATGTTGCTACCTATACTTTGCCAATAAAAGCGGATGCAGATTTGCAAACAGATGGAGGTCATTTCACTTTCAAGCAGTCAGGTTAGAAAGATGATGAACAAACTATTCGTAATAGAAAATTCAAGACAGTTACTGAATTATGGACATCAGAGGAATCTTTAGCATTCCTATCAGGCATAATTAAACTAATGCACAATAAATTTGTGGAAAATGTTAATGATTAAATTAGATGTTTGAAAACCTTAATTCAAAGTGTGAAGACACCTGCCAATAAGAAGTGAGAAAGGAGTCAAATCCTGAAATTTCTTAGTGCTAGCTTGATGTGGTGTTGTAGGTCATGTTTTGAGTCATGGTAGGCTTGGGTGTGGCTGCAAAGTGCCCCCAAGCACAATCCAGTGCCTAGCATTCACCCATAAGATTTATTAGTGCAGTTAAGAAAGTCATATTTAATTCTTCGTGACGATGTAGTTCAGTTTAATGTTGTGGAATATAATAAGCAGTGTAATATGTAATTTGGGGGAGATTTGTCAGACATTAGGGAAACAAATCCATGTATTGTTTATAAATGTGGTGATGAAAACCTAGTAAACTGTAGCTTAAAGTTTCATTCAAGGGGTTTAATCTGTTTAGGCAAGATAGGAATGCATAAGGGTGAAGGCATTCCATTACAGTTAGGAGAGAGGCAGAGAGAAACATAAAGCTTCTTTTATTTAATTCATATGACTCTCATAGATGCGGGCAAGATTAACATGATTAGATATTTTGAGCATTGGTATGTCAATACTACATAGTGGAGGCAACTATGATCATGACAAGAAACTTAGAATAGCAAAAGTGTTAATGTCTTTTTTGTTAAGCACATTACGCTAGACTCTGCCTGCTTGATGTTACAATAGATTGAAAAATCACCTTTGGTAAAGCTGTACAGTTGCATCACAGTACACCTAGCTTCAAAGGAGTCCATCCTGTCCCTGCTGCTAAGTGTAGTGCAGCCTTAGAGCTGCAAGGTCCCCTGTATATGGGGTCCTTGGGTTATATCCTGAGGACCCATTCATAAAAGAGTTCCTGGGTCATATGTTTTTTATACAGGGAATATTTGATAAATGTAAATATATGTTTTTGGAATTATTAGTTATATAAATAGTTTTGATATCCAGCTGATATTGTAACATGTGGTCCTGCAGAAAATTTACTTTAGAAGTGTTGAACCAGGACTTATAAGATAAGAAAGTTCAGTGTCTTTCATTGATAGCAGCAATATCAATAAGTACAAAAACTCTGATGTGAGGAAGCCTAACAACTTAATCTGACCACAAACCACCATCATTAGAGACTTTTTTATTGGTTTTATAAAGGGTGCATTCTGTTTGATTACTCTGGTCACTCAATCCAAAGTAGTCCTTGTCAGCATTACTTCTCTTACATAGACTTGCTGCTCATTGCATCCACTTTGATACCATACACATGACAAACCATGTGACTTTGTCTCTACCATTACAGGGGACCTCCTTAGAGAGATTCCTTTACACAAAAGGATAATGAAAGATATTGCTGCTTGCAATATCATGGCCTAAAAGGAGCTATACAGCTGGTATAGGGAAATAATCTAATGCCTCCACAGTGACCTAGCTAGATCCTCTTATACAGTCAATATATTGGTATGGCACAAACTCTAGCTATTCCCTGAAGCAACATATGACCACTATTGCCATTGTTTCCACTCCAAGGGTGGAGTTTGTGCCTACTGTGGTACACAAACACCTGTTGCCCACCTTATGGATCTTGAGTCTCATGGCTTTAGTGCTATGTGGCTCAGAATCTCTATGCCCGCATATTACCTTGCTTTTATGTTTTGTTTATTTTTACTCCTATTCCTCCATCTATGCACAACTCTTTGATTATTTGACTTCTTGCCACAAAGCTCTGCCTTCTTCACTTAAACAAGGTGAGATCCTCTATGCATGGTATTTCTGTGTACACCATATGGATTTGTTGGGCTCTAACCAGGACAATCCTAGTACAGCTGAGACCTTTCCTTTTTCTCTCTTTAATGATCTAGAACAGTTGATTAAACACCCTACCCAGTTTCCTCACCATCACACCCATTCTTCTAACACACTTGACCTCTTATTTACCACAGAATGCTCCTACTACTCATACACCAATTCTGTCCCCATTGGGTCTTCTGACCACATTGCTGTTTCTATTAGATCTGATTGGTGCAGCTATCAATAGGTACTCCAAACTCAAGATGCCAACTTTGGCACTTTGGGAGGGCTCAGATGTTATACTATACAGCTTCTTTATTGACTTTCCCAGGAATGGGTACTGCTGCTATTGTTGGGATGCTTTTTTTGTGCTGAATGCATAGCAGAGGTTGACTTGGCTGTGATGGAGTCCTACATACCATCTTCTGAACCTTTTTTCCCCCAATCATGGTTTGATTACTCCTTCTCTGATGCTTGTCACATCAAGGATGGTGTTTACCTGACCACAAAACTCTTCCCTTCTCCTGAAACCCACTCTGCTTTATTTTTTGACTTGGAATCATTGCAAATTGTTCTTTTGAAGAGCCAAGTAAACTTTCATAAAAAGAAGGCATGCTGCTTGACATATTCTTATATTGACAAATCTCATTGGTTTTTAACCAAAAGCAATCTTCAACAATTTCTGTAATTCAACTCTTTAGACCTCTTACTCTATCTGATCAGTCTGTTGCAAACACTCCAACTGATAAAGCTGCTCTTTTTGCCACCATGTTTCCTTTGACTCAATTTTTTATCATTCAAATTCTCACTGTCTGCCCCCATCTCTCACTGAATCAATGCCATCTCTTGTATTCTCCTTAAGTAGTCTTTCAGGTACTCTTACAGCTCCTAGTAGTCAAGGTGATATGTCCAGATGGCATACCTCCTTTAGTTCTAAGGGAGTGTGCTTCTTAGGTAGCACCAATCCTTGCTTGCCTAATTTACTCCATATAAAAGTATAGATTTTCTCTTCCACTTGGAAGCACACCTTGGTGCAGTCCATTCCTCCTAAAGGAGACCACTGTAACCCATCCAGCTACTTTCTCATTACTCTCACTTTAGGTATTTCCAGATTCTTTATAACTCTCCAAAAGTCTTATTTTCTCAAATACTTAGAACACCATTCCCTTCTTTCAGATCACCATTATGGACTTTGCAGTGTTAGGTCTACTGATGTTTTCTCCCAGGTGACTCACCTTTGGATTCCCTCTCTCAGGGATTTTGGTGAAACTAACCATCGTAACTCTTAGCATCTCTAAAGCATCTGTCGGCGCATTATGCCTTTACTTTCTAAACTATTTGATTTCGGTTCTCTCATGCATAGTTTCCCCTTTGGCTATTTCATTGCTGTTGTTGTCAATGGAGCGACTTCCACCTCTCCTATCAATAGTGGTGTTCTTCAGGGGTCTCTCCTATCACCTACTCTCTATCTCTTCCCTCAGTAAATGATCTCTCTACTGTTTTTAATCCTGTTCATTAGTATGCTGATGATACGACTTTACATCCTTTAGCTCACTTTTCCTCATCTCTTCCCTTTAATATTTGTTTTCTTTCATGTATTGATCATGTTTCCCCTCTCATTATGGGCCTGTGCAGCATTTCGGAGCAGGGAGGCAGTAACATTGTAAAATTAATAGCCATAACACACAATTTCTCCATATAGCTCTTTCTAAGAACCATATCCTGCATTCTGACCTGGAAACCCCAATTAATTAACATACCAAAGTCTACATCCCAAAAGCTTGGGATGCTGTTTCGGCACTGTAATTATTTTTTTAAGAGCAGCTGTTCTATTTTTTAGGGGTTTACTTTGCCCAAGTATTGAATACTTTTCACACGTCAAGAGTGGCTGATCCTCCACCTCTCAGCTAGCTAGAGTGGAATCAAATCCCTTCGATCTCCATAATTCCTCTAACAGCATCACGTCTCTTTAACCTTCCCATTCTGTATGATGTTATGTTGCAGCTCTCTCTCTATTCTGTAGCTATTTTGGCCATTGTTTTGTGTGAATTGTCTGCATGTGTCCTCACCCAGGTTTTGGATCAGTGGCATGTGTTTGGCTGCTTCTTCCCTCAGTTTCTTTTTGGTGACTAACCACTCAGGGATTGAATGTCATGATGCCACCTTCTTTTTCTTCCCTCAAACAGCTAAGCTGTAAAATTTCTTCCTTTTGTCTTCCCCTCTTCTTTTAAGAGTCAAATCTGCAAACACTTGCAGAACCTTGATTGGTTTCTATTTTTTCTTTAACTTTCTCTTTCACCCAAGATGGCCTTGGTTGGGACATGTTTTGCCCATGCCTTGTCAGTCAGTAGAAAAAATAAGTCTTCCATATTAGGGACAGATCCTTTCAATGTAGTACTCCAAGATTTAATGACATTGGGCTGATTATTACAGGAATCACTGCATGAATCTGTAAAGATAGTGTTCATAACTTTTAACATGTACTTCATTAATAACCCCTTATCTCTTCAAAATGAACAGAATTCTCCAACCAATCATAAAGTGGATTGGTGCTGTATTTTTTTCCTTCATTTGTATCTTGGGACACTGCATAGCAACATGGCCATGGTGCTTGCAGTAAAAATAGGTAATTAAACTGTATAACACACTGTAGATCTCTGTAATAACAATTTTTAACTTTGTTACATAACTTCTGGGACAAGTTCACATCTGATTTCCAGCCCTGATCATGAGGTTTATTTACAGTTCGGTGATTGTGCTGCCTCACACAGTGAAGCATGAGAAAGTTGTCAAAAAAGGCAGCCATGCTTATCAAAGTTTTGGGCTTTATTTAGATACAATTGATCTTCTAGGGACAGCTTGCTTGAATTGCTTTATCAAGAATAACTCATTTAGTTCATCATTAGTGGGCACTTCATTGGCTTTAAGCCAATGGCAAAAATTTTGTTAAGTGTAAAATGTGTATTGTGAGGCATGAAAAACCTTTTCTCTCCAAGGCAGTGTCCTGTGAGTGACAGAGATGTTATGGATTGCTGATGGAAACATGATGGTATTCCCTATTCTTCAACAACCACCTGCTGGTGGTGGTAGAAAATAACAGAAAGCACTGCTCATGGGATGTCACAGTGGAGAGAGGTTTTTCACAGATCACAACCCATATTTCTTTCCATGGTTTTTTCATTCAGTGAGCTGCTGAGAGCATACCTGCATGAAGTAGGATGTGTTACAGAAAGAGCTTTAATATAATAAACCAAAGCAAAAAGCAGAAAACTTAACATTCTAATGGTGATTCAGAGACAAATTGATTACTTACTTCTGTTGGTGGGATCCTCAAATCCACATGATTGATATCCCTGATAGCCAAAGAAAGGTGTTAGATGAGTGTCACAGACCTCTTTTATTGATTTCCTATGGAGAAAATTCCAAGAGAGGGTCAGGGTAGAGGCTACTTTCCCTCCTTCCTAATGTTATGGGCTCTAATTAAGGCCAACTTATGACATAATGATTGTTTATAAATCCAAAAGAGGTTCTGAGGTTCCTAGACAAACAACTAAATGTTCTCTTAGATAGTCACTGATATTTAGAAAATCTCATAAGAGATATATGTGTCCTTAGTGGATAATGCATCCTTGTAGTAATTTTCTTAAAGTTTATATTGATAGTTTTATTTCTAAATTTAACAGTTTCCTTTTTGGTTAATACTTTCACTTTTTATTTTATTTTGACTCAGAATCGGTTATTAAAAGAGCGAGGAATTGTGTGTGGACATTGCATGGGACTCACAAGCTCTTCTCCCAGATCCCAAGGGTCAAAGGAAATTAGTTTTCATGTGGAGATGTTGTGGAGCCACTTTGCTTGAAAAGCTTTTAGATTTTAAGAGATCTTGGAGTTTGGAATGCTCCCACTTAGGAGGATAGGGTGAGATGACTGGTGTCCTCAGAAAGAAGGATCTAAGGAGCCTATTCCAAACAAGTCACTATCAAAACCAATTGGAAGAGGTCCTGGCAGTGTACTCTTAAAGAAAGCAATAAGGTTGTTAGCATGATTCTTAACATGGAAAAAGCTTGAGAAGAATTCCAAACATAAAACCACCATTACATTTAATTAGTTAAAATCTTCTAGAGAGGATTCAAACAATTAACAGATTGTTTGGTATAGTTTTCTAATAGAGAGACAGTGTTGTGTATCATCAGCATTAGACCTCCTCCACCGAAACCACACTTTGTGTACCACCTGCCCCTAGGTAGAAACAAAACCATTCTTCTCCCTTCTCCTATATATAGGTGTTACAGGACTCTACCTGCATGAAGTTACACTGAAAGAGTCACATTTGGCTTGGCTTTATCACTGGAAGCACAGCCTCAGAGAACTGTCCACTCCAAAAGAGTTCATTTCCCTGGTACAGAAAGTAGTGCAACCTTGGTCAGTAAAAGCCTTTGGAAAGGAGGTCCTGCAAAACACTGGGACCCTTTTTTGAGAGGGGTCCTGGGATAGTTATTGTGCAGCCTTGGGCTGCAGGAGCCTTTAAAAAGGTCCTGGGTATTATTAGGACTCTCTTATAGACATTGCTTCTGTGGTACTTATAAGTAAGACAGAATAAACATATATACATATAACTGGACCTGCTTGTTTGAGGTTACATTGCTAGTGAAAAGTCACCTTTGATGAGGCTGTATCATTGGGTGTATAATCTTTTCAAAGGACTTCTTATACCAAATGAGTAGTCTGTACTTCAATGCTTTTGCAATTAGTGCTGCCTTGGGCTATGGGCACCTGTAGAATGGCCCTGGGTAACACCAGGATTTTCTTTCAAAGAAATTGGTTCTGGCATAGTTATACAGAAAAAATAAATAAATATATAAATAAATAAATATATATATATATATATATATATTTTTTTTTTCTTTTGTTTTTTATGTTGAAGGCTCCAGTCACGGACAAAAGTCCACATCAAGGCCGGGCCCTAATTGAAATATAGAGAGA